>JAMPIV010000539.1:0-202694 GCA_024509875.1 Oreohelix idahoensis
AGTTGGTGGTTCCCTGCGAGCGGTTCAATGGAAACACTGAAAAGATGCTAGGTAATGTGATGCAGGAGATTTTCCACAGTTAGTTGAGTGTTGGACAGGATGTGTGACAGGATGATTTTTTCCAGTTTTTCCACAGTTGTGGGGATAGATACCCTCCTTACCGGGAGTTGTGTTTTCTTTGCATCATAAAGGGATGGATTGCACAAGTGGAAAGCACAGGATTCTCACCGGTGTCTTTGTTGTTTGAGCTTTTGAGCTTTGAGACGGATTTGGCGCCGCAATATCCTCGGGGTCCATATAATAAAATTTTGAGGAGAATTGCTTCTGACGGAAAAAAATTATGCTTGGATGATATTGAGAGCGGGTCAAGTTCAAAGTTTATGAGTATCGTCATTGTACTTGCGAGAGCGCCATTTTAATTAAATCGTTGTTCGATAGCACGTGGAAGACATTAGGACATTAATTCATTCATTAGAGACATAGGCCGTTTTGGTTTGCAACAAGTTATATTTATTTGTATATTTGCGGGCGTGGGGGGCTTGGTAATGGGCTTGCTATTGCCTGCATGCCATGTTTCCTTAGGACCAAAATTCCGAGGGAATTGCAATGAATTGTTAGGGTCGCGGTGTTTGTATGGTTTGCTGACTGAAGGACTAATGAATTAATTCGTGAAAAATAGAAGTATCGCTTCAGTTTTGCACAAAAACGGAACCATTTTTTTCGTGCTTAGCTGTGACTCGTCACGTTGGAAAAAGCGACATTTTTTAATTTGGACAGCCAGGTAAGATGGGGGACCGGTAGGAAAAGAATTTTCAGTGCTGTGTAATAATTTTAGGATACGTTTGTTGAATCTAAACTCTGTTTGTCACTTCTCCATACCATATTTAATTACGACTTTGTATTGCTTCCCCCCTATTAGGGGATTGTAAATGTTAATTTAATGAGATTTTTATTTTTTATTATGTCTGGAGTATGATTTTCAGTTGTTTAATAAGGGGGAAGTAAGAAGAAATAGAAAGGAGAAAAAGGGATGAGGACGAGTCGAAGAGCAGTGAGTGAGAAGAAGTGGGAAGGAACAGAACCACAAACACGTTGAAGGAGTTTAGGAGAAAAAAGAAAGGAGGGAATAATTAGGGGAAATCCACGGAGATAAGAAGATTTTCCTGAAAGTTTTTTTGATTGAGGAAAGTAAATATCATGAGATCAGAAGTGCAGAAAAGTTTTTAGTGAGAGTAGAGAGGAGAGAAGGAGAAAGGAGAAACGGAAGGGAAGATTACGAAATAAGGAGAAGTTTCCTTGTATGGTGTTTTGGAGGAGAACGTATGGAGACAAGACCTGTATGTAAAACATTTTTAAAACTAGTAAAATATGCAGATGTGTGGAATAAGAGTTGTTATGTCACAAGGAAACGAGGAAACTAGAATACTGGAAAAAGATAAAGGTCTTGTTGATCAGGTTTGTTTTTGTGGGTGTAAGCTCAGTATGAGAATGTAGTTTTCAAATGGTGAGACAAAGGAATTGGGATGTTGCAGGTAGGTCTGAATACAGTTTGCAAAGCTGTAGCTGAAGAAAAAAAGTTAGAAGAGTCAATACCAAGATGGTGGAGATGTAGAAAAGGAGGATGGAGGATAAGGAGGTGAGGAACTTAAAGAGGTAAACGTCTGGAACATAGAACAAAATATCAAAAAATTTTGAGATAAGATTTGGAGAAAATCTTAAAAACAGGAGATTGTATATGATGGGTGAAAGCTAGAAATGGAAGATTTGGAGAGAGAAAGACAATGAGATAGAAAAGCTATAATTCAATACCAGAAAGAGGATAGTGATGGAGAGAAAGGGAGGAAAGGAGGCGCGGGGGAAGAGGATAGAGAAAGGATGTGGGGACAAGAAAGAGAAGGGTGGAGAAATAAGGAAATAGAAGAAAAATATAGTTCTAGAGGACTAAGAGAACTGCAGTAGACAATGGATTCAAGGAGGTGGGGAGGTTGATTTGGAGGGAAGGTACAGGTGGATGGAGGTTGAGTGATAGATTAATTAAAAAGCGATTATTGGGCTATTAGGGTGAAACTTGAAATGACAAGAAAAAAAAAGGATAAGGGATAATTAAAAGAGCCCATTGCAGAGATTAGAGAAGTGAAATAGGATGTGACAATGGTGATTTAGTAGCAACGTCATAAGTAACCCCGCACTCAGTCCGTGTTGGCCAGTGAGGTACACAATTTGTGCGTTAAAATTAGTTCGGTGAGGAAAACAGGAATCATTGGGGGGAGATTTTGTAGAAAGAAGGTTTGTTCTACTAGATATTTAATCAAAAGCCATTAACGGAGTGCAAATGAAGGCACTGAAATTGAGGGAAAATACATGTGCAAAAAAGGTGCAAATGGGGTTGAATACCATGAAAGTGTCAGGTAACGAAAGGAAAAATTGAAAAAGTTTTTGTACCTAGGCAGATATTCTGTGCTTAAGATTAAGAAAAAATATGTAAAATGATTGATAGGTGTTAAGGATGATGGATACATGCCTCGGGAGTTAAGTGGGGTTTACGAAAAAAGATGAAGGTAAGAATGGTAGATATTGTTATTTAGTTGGTGATCGAGAGGAAAATCATGTATTTTACCATAGAAGTGAGACTGGTTTAGTATGTGGTGGTAAGTGGGGTGAAATGATAAAATGTTCCCCAGATAAAAAACCTACCGGGGCTGACGAACTCTAGAAGGATGTACAGCGAACAAGCAAAGAAAAAAGTTCAACGGGTTGTAAGAAGAATGAGTGAGCAAGATGGGAAGAAAAAACATATCAGGGGACTATTCCGCAATTCATTATAATAAGCGAATAGTGGACTAAAAAGAAGGTAAGAAAGGTTAGTCAAAAATAGAAGTAGGGAAAGGGAATAGTTATGTTGTAGAAGACGACAGAAGAGAAGGGACATTCTGGTTATAAGCCCCTCATAAGGAAAACTTCTGTGCGTAAACATTGTCTATTTCAAACCTATGCACTGGTTCATCGTGCGGAAGATAAGGAAGAAGGAAGAAGGTGAAAGGCTTATAAGATGGGAAAGAAATGGAAGAAGAAGAAGGATTATTAATAATAATTAATAATTACGTGGAGAATGAAGAGACGTAATTTATTGTGAATCCCTAACGGATTTGCATTTAAATGACTTCCGCCGCCCCCACCCCGAATCTATTAAAGGAATTTGTTAGTAAATTGTAATAGTTCTGTCACTACTGGATAGAATGATTGGAAGGAATGACAATATTGCCCACCAAAGAGGGTTTCCTCCTTATGAAAAGTGGATCTGGTGGGCAATGTGGGGAAGATAAGGCGAATATTACCAAGATCCTAGGAAAAATATATTTAAGAGGTAATTGGCAAATATCCCTGATGCAGAAGGGCCGGTAGGGGACTTACAAGCATTTTGTAATACCCCTCATTGGTATTCTTTCAGTTTTTTATATGTTAGCTTTGGACTGGTGAATGCCCCTGCAACTTTTGTGTGAATGATTAGAGAATGCTTTTGAAGGGGGACAGACAGATGGATTTGTTATCACATTATTGATGACATCTGTTTAAGTTTTTCATGAAAGGAAGGATACAACATGTAGAGGGATTGAAGTCACTGTTATCATGCCTTCGGGATTTTCATTATGCATCACCTTACAGAGACCCAGTAAGATTAAGGTGGGGTTTCAGGAGTTAACGTTTCTGGGGTATGTGGTAGGACAGGGTGTTTTAAAACCAGTTGATCAGACAGTTGGAAGAATTTTGAATTTGCAACCTCCAAAAACAAAGAAACAAGTACGTAGTTTACTCGGTGTGATAAATTTTTATCATAAATTTATCCCCAGGTTCTCTTCATTGTCGGCAGCTCTAACATCACTCACTAAAAAGGGCACGCCGAACAGAGTGGTCTGGACTGAAGAGTGTGATAGAGCACTGAGGAACATCAAGGCTGTATTCTCCAGCGAGCCCATTCTTCTACTGCCAGACTTGGCTAAGCCCTTTGTA
This sequence comes from Oreohelix idahoensis, assembly GCA_024509875.1. NCBI lineage: Eukaryota > Metazoa > Mollusca > Gastropoda > Stylommatophora > Oreohelicidae > Oreohelix > Oreohelix idahoensis. The sequence goes on from JAMPIV010000539.1 coordinate 4,009, forward strand.
TTGAGGACTGATGCTTCTGCAGTGGGCATTGGTGCGTGTCTGATGCAAGAACATGATGGGTTTCTACATCCTGTCATGTATGTCAGCAGGAAGTTGCTTCCGGCTGAAACGCGATATGCCACTATAGAGAGAGAGTGTTTAGCCATTATTTGGGCTGTTTCCAAACTCTCGAGGTATTTGTTAGGATCTCATTTTGTACTGGAAACGGACCATTGTCCTTCGACTTTTCTTAAGTCATCTAGATCACCAAATTCACGTTTAACAAGGTGGTCGTTGTTGTTACAACAGTACAACTTCACTGTTTTTTCCTATTCAGGGTAAATTAAATGTTCTTGCAGATTCGTTATCTAGATTATGAACACTTGCTTGTAGTAAATGGGTGTGTTTTTTTTAACCACCATTTCTATGTAATATTTGATACTTGTACATGAGTAATATTTTGTCAACTGTATTCTGCATGATTTTTGTATAAGCTAAGTTCTTATCATATGTTGTGTATCCAGTACAGGGTTATAGAATAGATATTCTCCGGTATAGTGATATTGTGAATTCGTTCCATGAGATGCTGTTCTAATTATACACATTATTCATTGTGCTTTTCTTATGTGATGATTTATGGCCAAAGCGGCAGTCTGCCTGTGTTATTGTGTTATACTCAAGTTTGTGACATAAAGTCGTCGGATATCGTATCGACGTGTTGGAGTTTAGTGAATTAACCATTAGCTGTGAATAACGAGCCATGTTTGTCGCTCCATGTGTATGTAATACATATTTGTCAATGTGTACACACAGCAAGCACTTGACAATTTTGTGGGACTCGTAAATTGAAGAGAGGACCCACCCCTAATTTTCTGCAGAAATTCTGACAATTTCGCCGTCTCATGAATTGTTGTTGCAAAATTACATCAAGCGGAACAGAGAACTAGGCCTATTTGTTTGAATCAGGTCACAAGAACTTAATGTGCAAAACTGAAGTCTTCATTTCAGTGATAGTCAGCAATGGTATAGCTGCAGAAGGACTGAATATTTAAAAGCGAAAAATAGTTTAATCACTGTAGCAGAGGCGAACGGACAGTTTTGACGAAATCGACAGTGTTATTTTGGAAAGTAGCACGAAGAATGAAAAGGCGGTAATCAGTCTTGTTTACCTCGGCGCACTGATATTGTGTTATTTCGCCCCGTGATGAGTGTGCTGATCTGTCGTCAATTTATCTGTGCTGTGTAGTTCGGCATAACTGTTGACACGAAAAATCGTCTGCTGGGTCTTGTAATGGAATAACAAGGCCATTGTTTTGCGGGTGATCGGCTGAAATCGTAACATCTTGCCTGGAGATGGAGTAAGCAGCGAGAGAGACATTTTCCTTTGCTACCCTTTGGACCAGTAGTGAAGAAGATCCGGTTCACCATATTGATAGCTGATGTGCACCTAGGAGCTGATTTTAATATTTGACTGTGCTGTGTTACGACGTGAAGCGTGTTGTGTGTGGTAATCATCATTGAGCTGTAACACCGGGACTCCAAGCCTGCGCCTATCTCAAGTGAAGCAGCGGACACAGGATATTGTTAAGTTAAGTTTGTTATTAAGTTTGTTAATTTCCAGTCTTCTGTTTACTTAACTTGTGCGTCTGCATATTTCCTTATATATATATATATAGGCTATACTTCTTTTAATTAATTTATCTGGTTATTTATTTCTTCCTTGATAAGGTTATTGCCCGGAACTAATAGGGTTTTTTTTTATTTATTTATCTTTTTAAATTCCATTCTTTCTTCAATAGCATTTTTGCAATTTAATTAACGTTATATTTGAACCCTATGATCTGTTATATCTAAAAATGTACTAAATTTAGTTTATTTTGATACTAGTTCCTTTTAGGACTTAACAATTTTGCTACGTCATATCTAGACTTCCTTCTGTCTATCACTTCTACAGTGTACTCGAAACTTATGTTATTTTTATATTAGCTCTTGTTATTAGTTAAGTATTCTTATATTCATTCCTGTTTGCCCTTGCTGCAGGGTGCACGAGTAGAGCTCTTGGGTTACTTCACTGTCCAGTGTTTTGTTTTTGTTTCGTTCATATTGTGTGGTAGTATTTAATTTTGATTTCTGTATAAGGGTGATTTTGAGTGGTGAGCACAATTCATCTTTCTTCATTGAAGAAATTTGCCTTGTGTCGTCTTTAATAGGTTTTGTGAGACAAATTGCGCTGTAGGGAACCCAATCTGTCTAAGACTTGGGGAGTTGTGAAGCCTCGTGTAATTTGTGGAACAATTGTTGGCGTTAGTTGTTTGCGTTTAGTTTGTTTACTTATTGTCTTGTATAATAGTCTTTCTTTCGTGGTGTTTTTCTGTCATGATTCTCAGTCCTTTGCTCTCCTATCCATGTATATAAGTTATTTTACGATATCCTGTTTTTGTTCGTTGATAGGTTTGGGTGTAAATATAAGGTCTATTCTTACTTTCTTGGTCTATAGCTTCCTCTTCACCGGCCTATCAGTTGTTGTAGTGTCGTGTGTTCTGTGATTATCATTTCAATCATCATCATACCATTTGTGTTAACATATGCAGACACATTTTATTTTGGTCTATTACAGTCTGTAATGCCTACAGACTGATGTGAGAGATTGACCCAGTGTGTAGACCCAGTGTGAAGAGTTGTTCAAAATCTATTGTGTATGATAGACGTTCTTCATAGGTAGAGAGGCATCCATTATAGTTTCCCAGTCACCATTTGACATATCAGGTGGTATACATTTTTTTTTCTCTCTCCTTAATTGTTTTTTTGGCTGCATCATTTTTTCATAGTTATCATAGTTGATAAATATTACAGGATGACTAGCCTATTGGATTTTATCACCAAGGGACAGGCACTTGGTAAATCAGGAGATGAACTTGAATTATGGGCCAAGACAAATTTTATGGATGCGGAGGAACGGAGGGAACACAATGAGGAAAGAGATATTAGGAAGTTAGAAATTGAGGCTGAAAGAGAAGCAAAGAAAGAAGAAACAAGGAAAGCTGAAATTGAGGCTGAAAGGGAAGCAAAGAAAGAAGAAACAAGGAAAGCTGAAATTGAGGCTGAAAGGGAAGCAAAGAAGGAAGAGACAAGGAAAGCTGAAATTCAAGTGGATAAAGAAATTACTTTGAAGAAACTGGAACTTGAGGCTGCTAGTTCTAGACCAGCTACTAAGGAGTCTACTCGTCCTTTCAAGCTGCGACTCCCATCCTTTGTTGAGGGCGTCGATATGATGGACGTGTATCTAGAAAGGTTTCAACAAGAAGCAGTATCTTGGAAGGTTAAAAAAAGAAGATTGGCCATCTCTGCTCAATAATTTGTTAACCGGAAGAAGTTTACAATGTGTCTTTGCTTTGCCAGTAGAGGATCGCATGAATTATGACACGGTGAAAGAGACACTGCTTCGAAGATTTAGACTGACAGCTCAAGGGTACCGTGAAAGATTTAAGGAGGCTATTCCTACAACAAGCAATGACTTTAGTGAGTTTATTGCGGAAATCAAGTTGCTGTTCAATAGGTGGATTGAACTATCAGGTATTGTGAAGGATTTTGACGGGCTAACCGACCTTATGCTACAGGACAAGGTTCTATCGTCTTGCAATCCAGAGTTAGTGGCTTTTCTACAAGAGCGAAAGCCAAAAGATATAAATATTATGTCAGAGCTAGGACAGCAGTATGTCAATGTGCACCCGGGGAAGCCAATTCACAAGCAGATAGTTGCTGAGACCTTTCCAGCTTGTGTGGCTCAAGACAAAACTGAAAAGAAGCCATACATACATCCTCGGGCCCGCAGCTTAGACAGATATGTTGATAAAGATGGTGGAAATAGAAGATGGAATGGGGACAGAAGATATTCTCCTAAGAGACAGTACCCTTCTTTTGGGTCAGGCTACAGTAGAAGGGGTTGTTATAAGTGTGGCTCAAGGCGTCATCTATCTTATCAATGTGGGAGGGACCCAGAGAGGTGTCCCTTCAACCCACAAAGAAGTCCATATGCCAGCCCAAAGAAAAATTATAATAGCAGTCCAAAGAGAAGCCCTTACAAGCGCCAAGAGACGGATTCCAACTGCCCCAATTGTAATGAGAGAAGAAACAGTCGAAAGGAGAGCCCAAAGGAAAACACTGAGCATGCAAATTCAGCTACTGTACTTGATACATTTAATAGCGAGGAGTGTGAGGGGTGCAGACCATTGTTCGAGCCTGATGGCAAGCCTATTTTAATATGTGGCCACACTTTGCCTTGCCTTTCATCAGTTGATGGGAATGGAACCTTAACTTTACATAAGGGTTTTGTGGAGAATAAACCTGTATCTGTTTTGAGGGACACGGGATGTACGACCATTGGCATTAGGAAGACATTTATTAAGGATACGTATTATATTGGAAAGATGGCAAAATGCATTACATTTGGTGGTAAGGTCGAGTACTATCCATTGGCGATTGTGCAGATCGACACCCCTTTCTTGTCGGGTAGAGTTCGAGTATGCGTCCTTGATTCTCCCATCGCTGATCTCATTATTGGAAATGTTAATGGGGTTCATGATTGCACCAGTCAGGATATTGAGGAGTGGGAAAATGGGCATGATTTGGTTGCTAACGCAGTAATGACGAGGGCTCAGACTAAGGCTGAGGATGCAAATATTATGATATCGCAACCCAATAATATCCCTTGGGTGCCTACGGTTGCTGGAATTACAGCATCGGATTTTGTAGACATGCAGAAGAAAGACATTTCACTTCTGCCTTTGTTTCAGGTGGCTGAGTCCAAGAACATACGGCATACCAAGTCTGCTCGATACTGGTTTGAGGTTAGGAACTCCATTCTAATCAGATGCTTTGCAGAGCAACATTCAGTCATTACACAAGTGGTTATTCCAGTGGAACTGAAGAATACAGTGTTAAGGACAGCACATGACATCCCTTTTGCGGGTCACATGGGTATTGCAAGAACTCGCTGTAGAGTGTTGTCCCAGTTTTACTGGCGTGGATACAATAAGGATGTGAAGGTTTACTGTCGGTCGTGTAAAGTGTGTCAGAAGACAAGCCAGAAAGGAAGGACTCCCAAGGCACCGTTAGTAGCAACAGATTTGGCATTTCGCCCTTTTCAGAAGGTTGCAATAGACATTATTGGGCCCCTTCCAGTTATGTCTGATCGGGGGTATAGATTTATTCTAACATTAGTTGATCTATGTACGAGGTGGCCGGAAGCATTGCCAATGAAATCCATCACATCAAAGGATATAGCAGAGGCTCTAATGAGCTTATTTAGCAGATTAGGATTTCCTGAAGAGATTTTGTCTGACAGGGGCCGGCAATTCATTTCAGAAGAGATGAAACACATATCTAAACTGTTAGACATAGCCCAAGTGTTCACCACCCCGTATCATCCTCAGAGCAACGGGGTCTGCGAGCGGTTCAATGGAACACTGAAAAGAATGCTAGGTAAGGTGACAGGAGATTTTCCACAGTTGTGGGATAGATACCTACCGGGAGTTTTGTTTGCATACAGGGAGATGCCACAAGAGAGCACAGGATTCTCACCGTTTGAGCTAGTATTTGGCGCAAATCCTCGGGGTCCAATGAAAATTTTGAGAGACTTGCTGACCGGGAATTATGCTGATGATAGCGTCAAGTCAAGTTATGAGTATGTCATTGACTTGCGAGAGCGCATAATTACATCGTGTTCGATAGCACGTGAGACATTAGAGACATCGGGTGCAAGGTATAGAGCATACGCCAATAGGAACAGCAAACTTGTATCCCTCAGTCCTGGCAGCGAGGTATGGTTGTTGCTACCTACTAAGGAAATCACCTGCTAGTGAACTGGCAAGGTCCATTTCAAGTAAAGAAACAGATTACCGATGTGGATTATCTGATATTAGTCCGAGGGAAGGAGAAGATTTTCCTTATTAATATGCTAAAACCATATGTAGTACGTCCAACTGAACTGGAACCAGTCGTGAACGCTGTTCGTGATAGTACAGTTACTGTAGCCAGTGCAGCAGTCATCGAGGAAGATGGAGAGAAAGGAGAGGATGTCAATCTCCAGATCCCACTATTGCCATTGGTTGCTTCAGAATCATGGGGAGATGTAGAGGTCTCTGCATCTCTACCACAGCATCAGAGGAAACAGGTGAAGTCACTGCTGTGCGAATTTCAAGATGTACTCACAGATATTCCTGGAAGAACTGATTTAGTTGAGCATGATATTAAACTGACCTATGGAGAGCCCATCCGGGTGAGACCATATCCTATTCCACTACATTATACTTCTGCTGTTGAAAAAGAAGTGAATGATATGTTACGCTTAGGTGTTATCTCCCCATCTGAATCATCATACTCATTTCCCATGGTCATCGTGCGGAAGAAGGATAAATCCCTACGGATATGTATAGACTTCCGCCGCTTGAATAGTGTCACAGTGATAGATGCGGAACCTATGCCCAACCAAGAGGTCCTCCTATCCCAAATAGCGGGGGCAAAGTATTTTACCAAACTAGACTTATCGAGGGGGTATTGGCAAATTCCCTTAGCAGAAGGCGCTAGGCCACTTACAGCATTTTGTACCCCTCAGGGTCTTTTCCAGTTTAATTATATGTGCTTTGGACTGGTGAATGCCCCTGCAACTTTTGTGAGAATGATGAGAATGCTTTTGAGGGGACAGAAGGATGTTATCACATACATTGATGACATCTGTTTGTTTCATGACACGTGGGATCAACATGTAGAGGGATTGAAGTCACTGTTATCATGCCTTCGGGTGCATCACCTTACAGCACGACCCAGTAAGATTAAGGTGGGGTTTCAGGAGTTAACGTTTCTGGGGTATGTGGTAGGACAGGGTGTTTTAAAACCAGTTGATCAGACAGTTGGAAGAATTTTGAATTTGCAACCTCCAAAAACAAAGAAACAAGTACGTAGTTTACTCGGTCTGATACATTTTTATCATAAATTTATCCCTAGGTTCTCTTCATTGTCGGCAGCTCTAACATCACTCACTAAAAAGGGCACACCGAACAGAGTAGTCTGGACTGAAGAGTGTGATAGAGCACTGAGGAACATCAAGGCTGTATTCTCCAGCAAGCCCATTCTTCTACTGCCAGACTTGGCTAAGCCTTTTGTACTGAGGACTGATGCTTCTGCAGTGGGCATTGGTGCGTGTCTGATGCAAGAACATGATGGGTTTCAACATCCTGTCATGTATGTCAGCAGGAAGTTGCTTCCGGCTGAAACGCGATATGCCACTATAGAGAGAGAGAGTGTTTACCTATTATTTGGACGGTTTCCAAACTCTCTAGGTATTTGTTAGGATCTCATTTTGTACTGGAAACGGACCATTGTCCATTGACTTTTCTTAAGTCATCTAGATCAAATTCACGTTTGACAAGGTGGTCGTTGTTGTTACAACAGTACAACTTCACTGTTTTTCCTATTCAGGGTAAATTAAATGTTCTTGCAGATTCATTATCTAGATTATGAACACTTGCTTGTAGTAAATGGGTGTGTTTTTTTTAAACCACCACTTCTATGTAATATTTGATACTTGTACATGAGTAATATTTTGTCAACTGTATTCTGCATGATTGTTGTATAAGCTATGTTCTTATCGTATGTTGGGTATCCAGTACAGGGTTATAGAACAGATATTCTCCGGTATAGCAGAATTTGATGAAATTGATGTAATGTTTATCACCTTTAATTTTGTGTGTAATTAGAGATGCATGATTTTTGCCATATGGTTGCTGTTGTATTTTTCTAGCAACTCGGTTCTATTGTAATTTTTTTTTAAATTTTATTTTTGTGTTCTCCAGAATGTTATTATTGATTATTTGTAGATGGCATATTTTCACACTGATGCAATAGATTTTGCCCACATATGTAATCAGAGGTTTTGGATGGTTGGTTTCCTGATATCTACCACCCATCCAGTGAAAAACTATGTTTTTCACTTGGAGAGGGAGGGGTGGATGTCACGAACGGTTTATAGAATGAATGTCAGTACTCATGCTCCGGTTGGAGCTAGATATGTTTATGTAAGTTGTGAGTTGAAGTGAGTGAATGTTAAGTTTGACTGCGGGCATGAATGCATTAGTAGCAGTAAGCGCTAATGTCAAGTTCACGGGCATGACTGAGTTGTTGTGAACGAAGTGGTGGTGAAGACTGGTCAGGTGTGAAAAGGGTCATGGGTAAAAAGGTCATTCGAGAGAAAGATTAGAGCGAGGAGAGATTACGTGGAGAGTGAAGGCGAAATGGTTGAAGAAAAATAGGAAATATATGGAGATATTGTGAATTCGTTCCATGAGATGCTGTTCTAATTATACACATTATTCATTGTGCTTTTCTTATGTGATGATTTATGGCCAAAGCGGCAGTCTGCCTGTGTTATTGTGTTATACTCAAGTTTGTGACATAAAGTCGTCGGATATCGTATCGACGTGTTGGAGTTTAGTGAATTAACCATTAGCTGTGAATAACGAGCCATGTTTGTCGCTCCATGTGTATGTAATACATATTTGTCAATGTGTACATATATATATATATATATATATATATATATATATATATATATATATATATATATATATATATATATATATATATATATATATATATTGTTGCAACACCGTATGCAAAACAATTCTGCCCCGGTCAAACTTCATGCGAAAATACCAATCGTGAGTATGGTACAGCATTTAGTCGTCCCATCACCATCTTCTTCTTCTTTGATCCATAACCACCAACCGTCAAAGCAGTCAGCGGCCATCACGCCTGGTGGCGTCTTGTAGGGCAGCAACAAATTGATTCCACTTTGCTCGGTCGGCGGCCATCCTTCGTACAGTGCCCCAACTGTGGTTCATTCTTTGCATCTCAGCTTCCACAGTTCTCCGCCAAGTTGTTTTTGGTCGGCCTCTCTTTCGCTTTCCCTCGGGGGTCCATAGCATAGCTGTTCTTGTGATGGTATCAGGGTCCCTTCTGAGGACGTGGCCAACCCAGTTCCAGCGTCTGCCAGCTATGATGGTGTGCCTGTCCTCCTGTTTACTCCGAATAAGTAGTTCTTGGTTGCTGATGGTGTTTGGCCAAAAGATTCGGAGAATTTTCCTTAGGCAGATTGTGTGGAAGGAGGACAGTTTCGACATTTCCTTCTCTGTTACTCTCCAACATTCCGCACCATAGAGAAGTACAGAAAGTACACAGCTCTCATACAGTCTTAATTTGGTGTTTGTGCTGTACAGGGAAGACTTCCAAATGTTGTTGAGAACAGCAAAGGCTGTTCTCGCTTTATTCATTCTGTTGTTAATGTCCTTGCTTGTTCCGCCATCAGGTGTTACTATGCTTCCTAGGTAAGTAAATGTGTCTGTCTGTTCTAACTTCTGGTTCCTTACTGTTATTGGCTCAGGATTGCCCACATTTAGTGTCATGACCTCTGTCTTCTTCAAATTGATGTTCAGGCCAACCTGCTGGCCATTCTTATTCAGTCTATCGGTTTTGTCTTGAATTTGTTGATGTGAATGCGCGAGCAGTGCAATGTCATCTGCATATTCCAAATCTTCCAGCGTAGAAAACGTAGTCCATCTAATTCCTCTTGGACTGCCCTCTGTTGTCTGGCGCATCACCCAATCTATGACTGTCAAAAATAATGTTGTTGATAAGGGGCATCCCTGTCGTACTCCTGTTTTCACTTCAAAAGTTACATTACTCGATCCAACACTGCACGTAAAGTTAGAATAGAGGCTTTTTATAAAAGGAAACAATGCGGCTGGGAATTCCATAAGCCCTCAGAATTTTCCATAGGCTGTTCCTGTGTATGCTGTCGAAAGCCTTTTCAAAATCAACAAAGTTAATGTACAGCTGTCTCTGCCATTCTGAGCACTGCTCTATAATGTTCCTGAGGGCAAATATATGATCTGCACATCTTCTGTTCTTTCTGAAGCCCGCTTGTTCTTTCCTTAGTTTATGGTCAACTGCTTTTGAAATTCTCTGGATGATTATCCTGCCTAGTATTTTGCTGGGAACTGAGAGGAGTGTAATTCCTCTCCAGTTGTTGCAGTCTGCAAGGTCGCCCTTCTTGGGCAATTTGACAATTATTCCTTTACTCCACTCTGTTGGTGTTGTCTCAGTTTCCCAGACTTGTGCAAATAGTGGTTCTAATAGTTCTGCTGCTAGTGCAGGGTCTGTCTTGAATAGCTCAGCATTTAGATTGTCGTGACCAGGCGCTTTTCCATTTTTTAGCCCTTTGATAGCTGTGATAATTTCTTCTTTTCGTGGAATGTCTGTATTTACGTCTATGTCACTTTCAGCCTCAGGAACATTCAGCTGAGTCTCTGGTGGTTCCTTATTCAGTGTTTCTCTGAAGTGCTCTGCCCATCTTGTTTCCTGCCCCTGTGCTGTGGTGATGAGATTTCCTTGCTTGTCTCTTACTAACGTTATGTTGTTTGCACCTCGTTTTCCACTGATAGCTTTAGTTATTTTATAAACTGTGCTTTATTCATTTCTCAGTGCTGCCTCTTCTGCCTGTCTTGCAAGGTCATCCAGAAATATCCTTTTGTTAGCACGGGTTTGACGTTTTACTTCCTTGTCCAGCTGACTGTACTGTTCACTATATATTGCCTTTAACCTGGGAGACTTAGCTTCTGTTTTCTTTCTTTTCATTTCCTTTCTCTTCGCTATGGTGTTTAGCGTTTCTGGTGTTATCCAGTCTTGGCTCTTTCTTTCCTGGAATCCCAAGCATGACTTGCTGCTTTCTTTGTATATTGTTGAGATGGTGTTGAATTTTTGGTCGACATCGTCGGTCTCTGTTCTTTCCTGGCTTTTGGTAATCAGATATCGTCTCTTTACGTCGACCACGAACGTTTTTCTGGTGAGGGGGTCCTTAAGTTTCGTGATGTTATATCTTTTCTGTTTGACTGCAACTGGTCCAGCAACTCTGAGTTTCACCTTCAGTCTTGCTACTACTAGGTGATGATCACTTCCCACATCTGCGCCTCTTCTTACTTTCACGTCTTGTAATGCATGTCTCCATCTGCCATTGATCATTATGTGATCTATCTGGTTTTTGTCTCGTCCATTTGGTGATTCCCATGTTAACTTGTGCACTTCTTTGTGTTGAAAAAGTGTTCCTCCAATGACCAGGCTGTTAATACTGCAGAAGCTTATTAATTTGTCCCCATTCTCATTTACTATTCCACTGCCGCATTTCCCCATTTTTCTTTCGTTATAATTATTGTGTGTTCCAACTTTCGCATTTAGGTCTCCCATTACTATTATAAGATCGTACCTGGGTACAGTTTCCATTTCCTTTTGTACCTGTTGATAGAACTCGTCCTTGGTCTCTTCATCGCTGTCGTTTGTTGGTGCATAGCATTGTATAATTGTGGTGTTGGTGAATCTCCCTCTCAGTCTTGCTCTTATTAGTCTGTTGTTAACGGGTTTCCATTCCAGTAGAGACCTTTCCATTCCTTTCTTAAGGATAATGGCTACACCTTCGTTGTGCTGACCATCCTCTCTACCAGAATAAAGTACTGTTTCCCCTGTAGCTGTTTTTATTCTCCCCATCCCTGTCCATCTGCTCTCGCTTATTCCCAGGATATGTAGTTTGTAATTCCTCATCTCTGCTGTGATCTGTCTCAGCTTTCCTACCTCATTCATAGTTCTGACATTCCAAAAACCAATTTTGGTTTCGTGTTTTGCGGTCTGGGCATCCGTTTTCATGCCAGTGGCTTCCTTCTGCTTTCACCACTGTCAGTCATACGAGCCTGAGACTCCGGATGTCCGTCCCGCATCAAAGTTTTTTCATTTGTTGCTGTTTCCGTAACATGTGCAATTTTTTACACAGACAGGGGTGTCGGCCCTGTGCTAAAACCCCCAACCTGGAGGACCAGGGTACCAGCTTTTGTCTGACCCCTACCCACGCAGACCAGTCCAGCCTGGTTGAACCTACCAGGAGTAAAACTCCCACTGGCATAGTTCTGGGGATTGTCAGGGTACACAAGCTGCCATACCGCTACAAGGTATAGGTACCATTAATGGCAGTCCCATCACCATAGGCAGTCACATAACGAACAGCAAAATTAACCAGCAAATGCAATGCATGGCGCACAACGGCCAACTTGGCAATATGTAATGTCCATAGTGGTTACATAAAAATCAACATATTTATTTCCAATACTTCGGGAACAATACGTAGCGAAAGTCATTATAATGCTCTGTCCCGTCAGTCTTCATATAAGCACCAAGGACCGCTATTCAGTAAGATTGTCAATCTTGGACCGTAGGGGTATTTAATTCATAAACAGTGAAACCACTCTTCTCCACAATGACCCTTCGCACCCTTCCGTAACTGATAAGGTTATAAAAACTCCGATTTAACAGTGTATGAACCTCCCAGGCCACGAAGGCGTAAGACATTACTAAATACATAGTCTATGATTCCCTCCATGACTAGTATAAATCACAGCTGCAGCATCATTCCATCTCTTTTCTGAGTTATTGAACTCAGAACAAAAATGATAGCTTATAATTTAGGCATCCGTCTTTAATCATCTGTTTACCACCATCTCCGTTCAACAAATGTGCACCTAAGTGTACCCTTCAAAAAATATCATCATCTCCCCGAAATACTAGTGCTATTTTTTCCTACGCAGCTACTTCTTCTTCTTCTTCTTCTTTGATCCTTAGCCGCTGCTACATTGTTGCCAAATTCATATCGCAACATTGCATCACCGTATGCAACGCAATGCTGCCCCGGTCAAACTTCACGCGAAAATACCAATCGTGGGTATGCTACAGCATCTAGTCGTCCCATCACCATAGGCAGTCATATAACGAACAGCAAAATTAACCAACAAATGCAATGCATGGCGTACAACGGCCAACTTGGTAATATGTAATGTCCATATGGGTTATATAAAAAGCAACATATTTATTTCCAATACTTCAGGTACAATACGTAGCGAAGGTCATTATAATTAAATGTCCCGTCAGTCTTCATATAAGCGAAAAGGCATGCTATTCAGTAAGATTGTCAATCTTGAACCGTAGGGGTTTTCAATTCATAAACAGTGAATCCACTCTTCTCCACAATGACCCTTCGCACCCTTCCGTAACTGATAAGGTTATAAAAACTCCGATTTAACAGTTATGAACCTCCCAAGCCACGAAGGCGTAAGACATTACTAAATACATAGTCTATGATTCCCTCCATGACTAGTATAAATCACAGATGCAGCATCATTCCATGTCTTTTCTGAGTTACTGAACTCGGAACAAAAATGATAGCTTATAATTAGGCATCCGTCTTCAATCATCTGTTTACCACCATCTGCGTTCAACAAATGTGCACCTAAGTGTACTCTTCAAAAAATATCATCATCTCCCCGAAATACTAGTGCCCTTTTATTCTGTGCAACTACATTGTTGCCAACATCATATCACAACAATTACCCCCTACCGTCCTTAAGAAAAAAAAGACACACAGTTTCCTTTTTTCTTCCAAGATCCACAACTGCAGGCAATAATCACTAACAGATCAAAAAGCGTATACCGTCTCAGTAACGACTAAGTTAGCTAACCAGTCTCAATGGTAGGGAACAACCAATACAAACAAACAAAACAAAACAAAATATAGCAATAAAAGAGTATTTATCATCTGTCAGCTGTCAACAAGAAGCAAAAGAATCCCAACCACTAGACAAATCCACTAAATTATGTAAGCGTCACCAATAGGACACCAAATTAGCAAAATCTCCAATAGCGCACAATTCCTCTGAAAATACCACGAGTTCATAACATTACGAAAGTTAACACCGTAAATGTACCACATGTCCGTGCTATAAATTTCCAATACTCAGCCATAAAGAGCCATGGTCGCACTAAATCACCAAGTCTAATCCTACTGTACCAATTCCATGCACAAGCGTAAAATTAATCAAACATCAAACAATTTGCACCTTCCAGATCAATATGTACATGAAGTCTCGCATACTGGCTGCCCTTAGTTTATAGCATGACAATGATTATAGCTATAACAGCACGAAATATCACTCGGCACATGGAGTACTGTCTTCCTGCGGATATCTGGAAAGAACGTCCGCAACCACTTTCTCTGAACCACCAATTCCCTGCATTTGGTAATTGTAAGGTTGCATGAGGATAGAGTACCGTGCGGCTCTGGCACTTCTGTGATTGTTTGACTTTAAATACGCAAGGGCCTTCTGATCAGATTGGATCACAAAAGGTACCCCCAGCAAATATTTCTCCAGCTTGGTCACCGCCCAGACTACTGCTAATAATTCCTTCTCCAGTACAGAATAATTAAGTTCTGCCTTGTTCAACTTTCTTGAAATGTAAGTAATTGGCTGAAGATGTCAAGCAAATTCGTCTAGTAATACTGATCCTATTCCTTTGGATGAAGCGTACGTACGATGGGTATAAAGACTATCAATTATAGGTAACTTCAAAATTGGTGGGGAAGAAAATAATTCTTTTATCTTATTAAAAGCGGAATTGCATTCTGGTGTCCACCTAATTATATTAGGAGCACATTTCTTAAGAAGAGTAGACAGATCTGCCGTTATCGACGATAGATTAGGGATGCATCTCCCGTAATACTGAACCAGACCCAGCAAACTACGAATTTGCTTCTTAGTTTTAGGAATGGAAAGATGAAGAATTTTAGACAAATTTTGATCTAACGTCTGAAGATTCCCATGTCCAATTTTATGACGCAAAAATGTGATTTCCGAAAACCAATATAAACCTTAGAAGGTCGAGCAGTAAGTCCTGCAGAACGTAAAGTAGACAAAAGTGAGTGAAGTCCTAAGAAATGTTCCTGCCAAGTGTTGCTGAACAAACAAATGTCGTCAATATATGTGATGATATCCCGCCTATGGGAGAATAAAATTCTCATCATTCTAGTAAATGTCGCAGGCGCGTTCACAAGACCAAAACACGTAAAGTTGAGCTTGAACAACCCTCTAGAATTAGAAAACGCCGTGTAATGTTTACTTCTATCGGCTAAAGGAACCTGCCAATAGCCTTTTGACAGATCAAGTTTACTGAAAAAAGACGGCCGTAGATAACTTGGATAACAGATCGTCTAATAATGGCATTGGTTCGGCGTAAAAATCTGTGACATTATTGAGTTTTCTAAAATATATGCACAAACGAATGTTATTATCTTTTTTTATTATTATTACCACCGGGAACGCAAAGCTACTGATGGTTGGACTGAATATTCCCAATCAAATCATGTCTTCTAGTTCCTTGTCCACTTTGTCCTGGAAATGTATTGGTATTGGGTACGGACGTATTCTAATTGGATTTTCATCATGTAAATGAATATCATGTATAATTACATTTGTCCTACCCGGTATGTCTGTGAGCACATCTTAAAACGAGGGTGATAATTCTGAAACATCTCGTTTGTTATCAGGTAACAAGTCATGACAAATCGTTACGTCTTCCCAAGTCTCTGTAAACTGTACAGGTAAAATCGGAAAAGACATAGAAACCTCGGGGAAAGAAGATTCTTCCTCCTGGATAACCGATAACGAGGACCAACGAGTAGGACGTGACACACTGTCCTCAACCGCGTGAAAAATTGCCTGAAGATGTTCAGGTCTTGAGTGAAATTTTTTTAATATGTTGATGTGAAACGTTTTTCTTTTACCTTTCACATCAAGAATGTAATCCACGTCGGAAAGAACTGTAAATGGACCACACCATGTAATAAGTAATCGATTCTGTTTGCTAGGTAAGAGCACAAACGCCTAATCACCTGGCACCAGATGACGCAGATGTCTTGACTGATTTTGTAACTAGCTAGCTTTTTCTTTAGCTCTCTCTGAAGCAGAAGTTGCCAACTGGCATGCATCCATAATGTTATGTCTTAAATTCACCCCATACTCATAAGAAGATTAAGTTTCTTGAGGTAATGCAGCATCAAGCAGTAAATCTTTGATCAATGACAAAGGACCTCTAGGTTGAGCCCCGAAAACAAGTTGAATCGGAGAAAATCCAGTATGCTCATTAGGTATTTCTCGGTACGCGAAAAGAACCGCTAGTAAAACAAGGTCCCAATCTTTAGGAAATTGAGTGGTAACCTTTACTAGAATCTGTTTTATTGACCGATTTATAAGAATGAAATTGATGATTATTGTTAAAATCTCTCCCACTATCTCTGTTTCGGAAATCATCCCGTTGAAATCTGACAAACTGATTATTGTTCCTGTTACGGAAACCAGATGATGCACTGCTATCGACACCTGAAAATTGGGAATAGTGTCCCTGATGATCATTGTTCCTGTCATAACTGGCACTTTTGTGCTACAGAAATTTATGTCAACACTGTTAGAACGAAATCTGTCGTGTCTGTCATGAACAGCCGCAGCACTTGCTGACTGTACCGATACATGAAGTTGCGTGTTCCGAATTTTTTCCCCTGGATGGGCCGTGGTATACTGACGCCCAACACCTCGACCTCCATTAATGTTTTAGGATTCCGCTCCTGCAAAAATGCCAAAAAATCCTTCCTTACTGAGGATAAGACTTTATGTCCCAGTATTAAATCAGTAAGATCATCAAAAGACCGGTTGATTTTCTACAGTTCTACCCATCTATTAAAGGCTAATCGAATATCAGCATTAAATTGTGAAAAATCGCTGCCTGTTTCGAGTAACATATTCTTTAGTTGCATCCTACACCCATTAGCGTCCATTTGGAATTTATTGAAAAGAATTGTTCTAGCCTCAGCATCCGTTTGTCTATCACACTCCAAGGAAGAGACCGCACTTAGTGCCTCCACTGACAAAATATTCATAGGATTGCAGCACCATATTCTTTTATCCACCCCACGCTCCATGCAACAACTTATGAACATCTTTTCCTGGGCAACTACATTGTTGCCAAATTCATATCGCAAAGATATATATATATATATATATATATATATATATATATATATATATATATATATATATATATATATATATACATATATATATATATATATATATATATATATATATATATATATATATATATATATATATATATATATATATATATATATATATATATATATATATATATATATATATATATATATATATATATATGTGTGGTAGGGCGGGCGAGAGATGATGATGCTGTTGTGGTATGTGATCTCTTTCTTGCAAACTCGCAACCGGAAACAACAATAAAACTGATTCTAAGGCAGGGGCTGTATTTATTCATACAACCCTGTCAGTGAACCAAACCCACAAAAACACCCAGCCAGTGCTCAATTGCTAATCTGAAACGCAAACAAAGCACCGACTAGTTAAAATTATAGTAGCTAAATAATGAGAAACACCATGCTTTTACCTGTCAACTGTACTTCTTTCACGCTACTTGAAACATTCAACTATCCTGCAAACACAAACAGCCCATGCATGTCGTCTAATCAGACTAGTATGGTGTTGTGCATGAGACTGGCAATCTCACCATGTAACACAGATTGCTAATGAAATCACTACTACTGCAAGAGCATCTGAATGCTTTGTGCGGTCTCCATGTGAAGGCCAGCCACACTGGTGGCCATGTGCTCCATAAGGAGCGAGAAGAGAAATAATTTGTTCTCACGTGCTCTTATAAATTACCCGACACATAACAATAACTATATAATAATGAAATATGCATAAAATAATATTAAACGAAATGTACAACGAATACTCTCATTAATGAGCATAAACTGCCACCTCTCAAATGATCCATCTAAATATTCGTCCCTGCACTCTGAAGCATTTCGTATAAGCCACATGATGAGATTGGGAACTCATCATATGAAACACATCGTTACCAAAACTACCACTGCAATAGCATAAAAATGCTTCCTTTGGGCTTGTGATGGACACCAGCCACATGGGTGTTTCCATGCTCCGCAAGGAGCGAACAGAAACGTTTATGTCTCAAACGTGCTCCACGTACCAAATGTAGGGGTAACATATTTACAAAGCATATTAATAACTATAACTAAATACATCACCAAAAGGAAATTTAACACGAAAACTATGTACTGTGCAGAACCAGGTGTAACTAACGTCGACTGACACAATAAAACAATTATCGTAAAATGCACTAAAATACCCTTACACCAAAGAATAAAATAAAATTACTCTTGAAGTAACAACACTAGCAAACGTAATAATAATCCCACTGTGCTATCAAATAATAAATAGCTTAACATCATAGGGCGTATAGCACGTGGTAACTAAAAATGTTATTGTCGCTCACATGCGTCATAATTATGCACATTTAACACGTGGCCCTGGCTGTTATCTTGGCACTAGCAAATATTATCTAAATTGAAGTCCCTGACATAATCTCTTTCCGGTTCCATGTATGAAATAGGTACCTACTATATTCGACTTTCTGCCCGGTCTCATGAATGGAATAGGTTCCTACTATATCCTTACTGCCGCAACCTGGACTTAACACGACTAACAAAACCTATCCACACATTATCTTTACTCATCTATAACTTTAAAACTAAATCTAATGTCCTGGAAGAAATCTCCTTTGGAAACACATCTATCTATTTTCTCAAACATTAGAACAGACTCACGCTGAATATAATTCTAAAGCTACAGTACACTAATGCTAATCTGCTTTAAAATCAAACTCACGTGTCGTGTCTTTGTTCATCTTCTACCCACACAGGGCGCGCATAACTTCGTTTCACTCATCTGGACCGCTCTTTCGAAAAAGTTCTTCGCCGTCTCACATCTTGCATCTACTGCGAATCTCACCAAATTGACCCCTTCTACTGCGGTAGACTTTTCACACGCAAGCGATGAGGGCTCGCGCAGTCACGTGGGCTGGGGCTTTATTGTGGCCCTCGCGTAGTCACGTGGGCTGGCGTTGGAGCCCGCACATCGAAAATATATGGGCGTTAAACACATAAATATGACATGAAATTGAGGGGGCCTCTGGTGTGTTTTTATGGCCCCATCACACACACACACACACACACACACACACACATATATATATATATATATATATATATATATATATATATATATATATATATATATATATATATATATATATGTGTGTGTGTATGTGTGTGTTTGTGTGTATGTGTGTGTGTGGGTTTTGCTAATTTTTTCTCCCTTTATTGCATCAGACTTAACAGTAGTCATAAAACAGTTTATTTATCCAGCCTGTCGTTCACACATACATCTACTTCTTTACCTATTAAATCAAGTCCAGTTAGGTGTTGTGCCTCCAGGCGTAGGCCACCATATTCGCAACAGATTGATCTACCGTTCCATCCACGTTTCTGGTGGGGTAAATTCAAATAGGTAATTCATATATACCAGGACAAGGAACAAAGAAAATAACGACGTTTTTACAATGGGACAAGAGACACAAATGAATCTATCCATTAATAAACAAACTCTGTTGTGAAATTTGACGCAATTAAAATAACAAATAAACGCCCATCCAAACAGCGGTGGACTGTGATCATGGCCCAGGGACAACGTGATAGGAAACTCTTTACAGAGCGATACAACAGGAAGCAATCTGATCATCAGAAGAAGTCCCCTCATCCGACAAGTGTTTTGGCCCGATTACTCCTTTACACCCTAAGGGGGGGCGGGCCCACTTGGGTCATGACTCCCAAGCGTCTCAGCTTCCTGTTGTCTTGTATCGAAAATGAACCCTGATTACCGACTCCCTATAAAGACGTTAGGGAAGCGTGACCGTTTCTACTTCCGTTTGCCCTCGGGCAGTACCAGAAATGTCCAACGTTCTGCATCCAAAATAAATTAAATGTATTGCATCATTTGCAGCATAACAGATCTAAAATTAGATTCAATCATTTACCTCCCAATCCAATTATCAATCCATGAATTTTTTTTCTTCCGTTTCCAGTTGTTAACTAATCAATTGTTTTTATCAGAACTATATCTATGGCTTTTTTTTCAATCACAATAATCAGTTAAGAAAAGAACTGAGCACAGTTCTGAGGACTGAAAGCGTTACAGTTCGCACGTCAATAATGAATTTGGGATCGTTTTTACGGCAATTCTTTTTTTTATTTCCACCGTTCGCCTTCATATAACCTATGTTTTCAGTTACACTCTCTAAATGCCTTCTTTGTCATTGAGCACTGCGGTCCAGTTGTGGTCTCTGGTCTCTTAAAGTCCTATTGTTTTGAAAACGGACATGAGTTGATCAAGATAGATCTTTAGAGAGATGACTGGTTCTACTGTAGATCCTCACAGCTCCTCTAAACCATATACAATAGAACGTACAGCCTCAATTAAAATGTATAATTCGACATATCTTTCTTCTTCTTCTTATATCTATAGCCCCTTGCAAAGCAGTCCGTGGCCATCACGCCTAGTGGCATCTTGTAGGGCAGCAACAGACTGTCCCCATTTTGCTCGGTTGTTGGCCATCCTTCGTGCCGTGCCCAGACTCTGGTTCATGCTTTGCATCTCAGCTTCCAATGTTCTCCGCCAGGTTGTCTTTGGTCTGCCTCTCTTTCGCCGTCTTTCTGGGGTCCATAGCATAGCAGTTCGGTGATGACGTCAGGGTACCTTCTGAGGACGTGGTAAATCCAGTTCTAGTGATGACGTCAGGGTCCCTTATGAGGATATGGCCAACCCAGTTCTGGTGATGACGTCAGGGTCTCTTCTGAGGTCATGGCCAACCCAGTTCTTTTGATGACGTCAGGGTCCCGTCTGAGGTCATGGCCAACCCAGTTCTGGTGATGACGTCAGGGTCCCTTCTGAGGTCAAGGCCAACCCAGTTCTAGTGATGACGTCATGGTCTCTTCTGAGGTCATGGCCAACCCAGTTCTGGTGATGACGTCAGTGTCCCTTCTGAGGACTTGGTTAACCCAGTTCTGGTGATGACGTCAGGGTTACATCTGAGGTCATGGGCAACCCAGTTCTGGTGATGACGTAAGTGTCCCTTCTGAGGACTTGGTTATCCCAGTTCTGGGGATGACGTCAGGGTTACATCTGAGGTCATGGAAAACCCAGTTCTGGTGATGACGTCAGGGTCCCTTCTGAGGTCATGGCCACCCAGTTCTGGTGATGACGTCAGGGTGCCTTCTGAGGTCATGGCCAACCCAGTTTTGATGATGATGTCAGGGTCCCTTTTGAGGACATGGTTAACCTAGTTCTGGTGATGACGTCAGGGTCCCTTCTGAGGTCATGGCCAACCCAGTTCTGGTGATGACGTAAGGGTCCCTTCTGAGGTCATGGCTAACCTAGTTCTGGTGATGACGTCAGGGTCTCTTCTGAGGTCATGGCCAACCCAGTTCTGGTGATGACGTCAGGGTCCCTTCTGAGGACATGACCAACCCAGTTCTGGTGATGACGTCAGGGTCCCTTCTGAGGACATGGCCAACCCAGTTCCAGCGTGTTCCTTCAATGATGGCGTGCGAGTCTTTTTCACTGCACATCTTTAATTTTTAAAAAACTTAAAAATGTAAGGCCGATATGATGAATTTCTGATTAATGACAAAAGGTTATCCTGTTGTTTTTTCGACACAGTAGAATATGTAGATTTGTTTCTTTCTTCTTTTTTTTTTAGTGCATTTGGAAACAATATTATAACTTGATCCTTAAATCGTGTTTTGTTTTTCCTTACTTATTTAATGATTTCGAGTCATAGCAGAATGTAAGTTGTTCGGCGGGGTCGTGATGACAGTAACAATAATCTTTGAATAAAATATATTTAGATACATTAAAGAATCTAATTTAAAGATGAGAGAAGAAAGTAGGTTATTACTAGATCTGAAACAAACAAAACTGTTTGAAGAAACACAATTCATTTAATTGGCACATCTACTGCATAAGTTTCCGACATATGAAGAAAATAGAAAGCACATATCACCATCAATGTACAACTCCTGGACAAACTCTATGGGGATAACAACAACCTCAGACTGACTACCACTTTGTTTAAACTTTTTCAAATTGACGTCTGACGTACCCGATTTTACATGATAATTAGAACAATGTAAAACATGGTCCAAATAACTCCAATAAGGCAAGGGGTTTTATACTAAGAAATAATAAACTGCGAAGCTACATTGTGCTTCGTATTTAAATGAATGGGCGTCGGATGGTGAATGGTTATGTGTCCAGTAAATGAAAGAGTTTCTTTAAAGAAGTAGGTCAGCGAGTCTTTTGTTTTAAGCTCAGTTCTAGTAATGGACACTTAGCATTATGTGTTTAAACTTAATTAAAGTATATTTTATGTTGAGGTAAATTTTACTCCGACCGAAGTGACAACAATTCCTAATAATTAATATTTACTAACAATAATAACAGTGGATTCCTAAGACGCGTTTTTTTTCTTTCTCTCGTTAATTGTTTTTCGTTTCTTTTACGGTATAATCTGCTCTGGTCAATAATTTTAAGTTTAAGAAAATTGCCTGACCTTAGGGTTCTTCGTATTTGGAAATGCGGTCTAGTATAATTGATGGACCTTGCGTCTAGGTTGAACTGCGCTTATTTCGCCAAAACGAATCAAAACTCTTACTCGCTACAGCGAATCAAAACTCTTACTCGCCTCAACGAATCAAAACTCTTACTCGCCACAACGAATCAAAACTTTTATTTAAAAACAAAATTTAGCGCGCCTCGCCACAACAAATCATAACTCTTATTTAAAAATAAAATGTGAAATAATAGCCAGTAAAAGACACATCTTCTCAACGTTACAATGAACCAGCAATGTAGAAATATATTTTTAAAAAGTAATAATAACAATAATAAAAAATAATAATGTAAATAATAATAGTCCCCAGGACACGTGGGAGTCATAACCCAAGTAGACCCGCCTCCGTTGGAACGTAAAACGATAAAAGTGACAAAAAGCTTGATTAGGGCTATTTGTGATGATCAGATTGTCACTTATTGTAACGCTATGTATAAAGCGTTTGATTTTTTAATCATTATTAATATTAAATATCCTACGAACTATAACAAAATATATCAGAACTCAGGACACACAGATATATATGGATAACCTTCAGCATTGGAAAAATCGTTAACAATGTGATACGTTTATTCACGTTACAATACCTTTTAGAATATACTTTCAGATCCAAGGTGATAATAAGAAATGTTGTTTAAAAAAGCACTTCCAAATAAAACTGAGGGAAACAACCTTGGGTGAAAGGTGCGCGCCTCACTAAAACGAGGTGAAGATCATAGAGAAAGAAATGACTGCTGCGCTTATACCTCACAAATGTTTGCTGACTGACTAAACACTTCTCGTTTTAACCTTGCTGAGCCAGTGACTCGCTCACAGCTCGGTTTGTGGCGTGAACTAAGACAATCATGAGCATCCTCCCTCCGCGGCTTAGACCAGCTATGCTTTACCTGTAGCCACCTTGAGTAGAACAAATATCAGTCATCGATAAAACCAAAAACAAAAAAAACAAAAAAACACGCACAAAATGTCAGGACAATATGATGTTACAAGAAAAAGTACATATAAAACACACACAAAAAGCCAGGACAATATGATGTTACAAGAAACTACATATGAAAAAAACAAAACCATTCTATAATGTCCTGATATTTTTGTTTCTCAAGCAGTCTCCAGTTAGTTATCTTGGTGTCTGACAAGTCAAGGGAAGAATATGACAACTGTACTCTGGGACATCTCGTACATAGCGACTAATATGTGGCTAAAAATAAGACTGGTAACCTCATCATGTTAAACACATGGCCTCAGACACCACCTCTGTAAGAGCATTGGAGTACTTAGTGCAGACGTCTAGCAAGAGAACTTTAGTGCTTGCTTCATGACCAGTAAGGTGTGCAAAGGAACATAATAATACTAATGATGATGATGTGGTTCAAGATGATGATGATGTGGTTAAAGATGATGATGATGTGGTTCATGGTGATGATGATTTTGCTCACGATGATTATAATGATGTGGTTTATGATGATGACGATGATGTGGTTCATGGTGATGATGATGATGTGGTTCACAATGATTATAATGATGTTGTTTATGATGATGTGCTCCACGATAATTATAATGATATTGTTTATGATGATGATGATGATGATGATGATGATGATGATGATGTGGTTCATGGTGATGATAATGAGAAGTGTGGTTACACTTGATTATAGGTGATGTTGATTTATGATGAATATGATTGATGTGCTTCTCTGATGATTATAAGATGAAGTGGTTTATGGATATGATGATGATGATCGTGGTTCATGTGATGAGGTTTTAAAGATGTAATTCAAGATGAAAGATGATGTGGTTCAAGATGATGATGAGAGGTGGTTTATAGATATATTTTGGTTATGTGGTTCAGGATGATGTTGATTTGGTTCACCGATGATTTTGATGGAGTATAATTATTTATGATGATTATGATGTGGTTCATTTTTAGGTTGTGGTTCATGGTGAAAAATGTGTCATGATGTTGACGATGATAGAGTATTCACGATGATTGAAATGATGTGTTTATGACGATGTGGTTAGGTCAGATGTTGATGGGATGATGATGTGGTTAATATTTTGAGGGTTTTGGATATGATGGATTTTGTGGTTAATCATGAATTAGTATAATGGATGAGTGATTTGATTATTGGTATTGTTTTGATGTATAGTATTGGGGAAGTATGCGATGATGGGGGGGAGTATAATATTGTTGTCAATGATAGAATGTGATGGTCCTTAATGACGATTTAATGAGTGTGTATGTAGATGTATTGAGTTGTTGATCTAATATATTGGTTTTAAATGAGTTTAGATGTATGAATTATGTGGGGGATATAGTTTTGAGTTTGTAAGACGATATAATGGAAATAGATGATTAAGAGGGGATAGGAGGTTGGGAGTATTGTTTTTATGGAAGTTAGTATAAAATATGAGTGTGATGTGGATGTTGTTAATAGGGATTATTTTGGTTTTGTTTGATGTTGGATAAATAAGAGTGTATTTAATTTGTTAATATTATGAAGTTTTATTGATTGAAGAAATATGAGTGAATTATTGTTGTAGTGATAAATTTAGTCCTGTTTATTTGTTGGGTGTTATGTTATAATATGTTTTGTTATGATTTTGTTATTTATGTGGTTTATTTTGTATAAGGAGTTCAGAAGAGTTATATATGTTGTATATGATATTGGGGGAAGTGTTCTGGTAGATTTTTAACGAGTATTATAGGAGTTATGAATATTTGTTTGGATGATAAATGATGAGTGTAATTTTTGTTTAGAAGTTGTTTGTTTATGACGATGAATAAATATTAGTAAGTTAATTATTTTATAGTGTAGTGTAGTTAGAGAAAGGAGGTGAAGATGGAATAAATATGAAGAGTAAATAATTGAAGTGGTTGATGTTGAAAATATAGAATGTTGTTATAATTCATGGGTATTGATTAGGATTGGTAATATAAATTGAGAGGAGATGTAGAATTAATGGGGTGGTTTTGGGTCAATAGTGGTATTATTATGTTGATGGATATTTGGAGGTATTAGTTTGTATGTATAATGAGATGAAAGATGTGATGTAGTTGTCCTAGATTAAAGAGTTGTTTAGTAAGAATAGATAAAAGGGAGTATTGTTTATTGTTGTATGTGGTGTTAAATGGAGATGATTTGTTATGTGATTAATGTGATGTTAAGAGAATTATTGTTGGGATAAGTGGGTTGATTTTTAGGAGTTGTGATTAAATTGTAGGGTATTATGTTTATTGGGTGGTATAATGAAGAATGATAAATTAGTTGGTATTAAGTTGTAAATGGGTATTTGAGAGTATTTATATAATGGGAATGTATGTTTAAGGGATAGATATAATAGGAGGTAGTGTGTTTTTTTAATTTGATAGGATTTGTATATTGGGGAAATTGATGGAGAATTTTTTTGTTTTGGGGGATGAAAGTATGAGGATTTGAATAGTTTGTTAGAAATGGATATGGGGGGTGGAAGAAAGAGTGGAGGTGTTGAGTAATTTTGAGTTATTGGGAATGTTTGATTTGGGTTAGTGTAAGTGGTGGGGATGTTTTTGGTGTTGATTATTTGTTATAAGGGAGATGTTGTAGTTTAAATTATTTTTGAGGTGGATGTGATTGGGGATATGGTTGAGATATTAGTTGTTAGAGTAGGTGGGAATTGTGGAAGTGGTTATTTTGTGTGATGTTTTTGGTATGGATGTGGGATGGAGGAATTTAGGGATGAAGTATGTGAAGAAGAGTTTTATTTGTTGTGGGGGTAGTAATGTAGGAAATTATTGTAGTTGTATTTGGATTATGGGTGGTATTGTTTTATTGTTATATTTTTGTATGGTAGAAATGTAATTGGGTTTTTTATAGTTGGTAAATTAAGGATAAAATAATATGTTGATGAGATGTTTTGGGTAAATTTATTTTGGGTAAGATTAATTTTGGGGGTGATGAATGATTGTTATTTATAGATTGGATAGTAAGGTGGGTATGGGATGGATTGTAATGGTGGAAATTGTTATTAGTTATTGTGTGGGAATTATTAATAGTTTATTATGGTTGTATTGATTATTAAGGATAGTTTTTGAGGTATTGTTTTGATGGTTGATGTTAGGGTTTTTTTTTATAAATTATTAGTGTTTTGTTTTTGTGTTATGTTTTTGGTTGAATTTTAGATTGAATAAGTAGTGAAAATTGTAGTTTGAATATGGTTATTAATTATTTTTTGATTGAGTTGATGTTTATGTAAATTTGTGTAATAGATTTATTTGTTGTTATGATAATTGTTTTATTAGGAGGATAGTATGTATTATATTGGTGAAAGGATTATTTATGATATTTTATTTTTTTATAGTTGGGGTTTATGATGAATTTGTGGGAATTTGGAATTTGATATTGATTGAGTTATATTGTAGGTATGTTATTTTTGAAAGGTTGTATTTAATGTGTTATGATATTAGTTGAGTTTGTATTATTATTATTTTGAATAAAAGTTTAAAAGTATAATATAATTTATTTATTTGGATTGAAGGAATTTTAGATAAATTTAAAAGGGTATAATAGATTTTTTATTTGAGGTGAATAGTTTTAAAATTAAGATAGTTGTATTGGATAATTTAATGTGTTAATTGAATATTTAATTGTTTAGATATGATTTTGGGTATTTTTATTTTTTTGTTTTATTTTTTATTTATTTTATTTATGGTTTGAATTGAATTTGAGATGGGATATGGTGGAATTTGTTTTATGGGTATATTAATGTGTATGAAAATTGAGTTATTATGAATAAGTTATATATTGGTATGTGGAATGATTGGGGATATGTTGAAATTTTAGAGTTAATTGATTGGGTTATTTATGTGTAAGATTATGTTTTTTATGGATGGGAGATTATTGGATTTTAAGATTATTATGAGTTTTTGATAGTTTTGGATTTTATTGAAGGATATTTATTAATTGGTTTATTGGGGTTATAGAATATGATTAAATTTAGTTTGAAAGGGTGTATTTTTGAATGAATTGGTTTAGTTTGAGGGAATGTTGGGTTTGGGGTATGAAAATGTATTTAGTAGGGAATTTATTTTATGTTATGATTTTATATGTTAATGTATATTGTGGTATTGATTGTGTTTGGTTGGGTTATAATAATTATTTTGGTATTGAGGTTGTTTTTTTTATAATATTGGTTTTGGGTATATTGGGGATTATTAAGATTTATTTAGTTTTAATTTTGTAGTTTGTAATTTTTGAAGTGAATTTTAAATGATGGATTTATTTGGTTTTTTTGAATTAATTTTTGATTGTGGGTTTTAGGGGTTTTTGGTAGATTGGGAATATTGGATGATTTGGTGGGAAATTTGTTTTTTTTTAGTGGATGTATTATAATTTATTTAAGATGTGGTGATATAGTTTTTATATATTTGGGTTGGTTATGGTTGTTATTGATGGTTTTTTAGGGTGTATGTTAAGTGGTTTGGTATTTAGGATTAAGATTGTTTTTATTTTGAGTTGAGAGTTAATTATGGTTTGGTTATTTTTATTTATGGGTTTTTATTGTGGGGTATGAGTGGGATATGTTTAGGATTTTGATTGGTTGTAGATGGGTTTAAGTAATGTAAATTTGGGTTTAAGTTTTATTATGGGTTAAGTAATGTGTTATAGTTTTGGAATTTGTAGAAATTTAGTTAATTTTTAAATGATTATAATTTTTTAAGTGGTTATTTTTATGTAGGTTGATGATAAAGTTTATTATTTATAAATTGTTATTGGTATTGAGATTAGGGATTTTTATTGATATAAATTTGAGTTATTGTTAGATTATGATGGATTTTTGTTGATTTATGGGATTGGTTATTTATGGAATGTGGGTGTTATTTTGGTTTGGGAGTTTATGTTTTATTGTTAATGATTGATATGATGAAATTTTATGATATTGTTAGGGTAAATGTTTGAAGATATTTTGGGATTTTATTATATGGTTGTTGTATAAGTTTGATTTTATTAATATTTTAATTTTTAGGTATAATTTAAAGGGTATATATTGTTATGTTGAGAATAAAATGTTTGGATTTTTTTGAGTTTTTAAAATTTATTGGAAGGTATTTTGAGTTTGTTGTAAATTTATTAGATGTTGGGTATTGAATGAGTTGGGTTTTGAGAAGGGGTTGAAAATTAGGATTTTGATGGGGAATTTTAAGGATTTTATTATTGGTTTTTTTTTTAGATTATTATTAGTTTTTTTAAAGGGTAAGAGTGATTTTATTTTGTGGTTGGGGTTTTAGAATTTGTGTTTGGGGTATTGGTTTTGGAATAGTTTAATTTGTGGGGATTAGAAGTATTGATTTAAGGTTTATGGGTTTGGGTTAATTGTTTGGGATTAGTATAATTATTGGTATTTGAATTGTTTTGGGTTATAGTGTATTTATTTTTTGGTTAGTGTAATATTTTGTTGAATGAGGTATTGTATAATTTGTTTGGTATAGGGAATAGAAGTTTGATATTTGGGGGTAATAGATATATGGATGTTAAGTTGTTTGGTTAAAGTTTGGATTATTAATGGGTATGAGTTGTGATTTGTGGAATTTTTGTTGAAATATTGGGGGTTATTGATGTTGTTTGGGTATTGTTTAAATTTGGTGTTTTTGTTTTATGATATGGGTTAGGTTATTTTATTTAAGATGTTAGGTGTAATGGATGTTGATAGTTTTTGTTTAGTTGTTTATTGAATAATTATTAGGAAATGTTTGGTTAGAATATTATTTTTAGGGTGGAGTGTTATAGGTTATGTAGGTTGAGTTTTAGTTGGTATTTTGTAGGGTAGTATTAGTTTAGTTTTAAATAATTGATTGTTTGATTGGGTATTTTGTAATATGAAATTGTAGAAATGGATAAAGGTTTGTAATATTTATTATTTTGATTGGTTGATTTTGTTGGGAGAATTGTGGTGGAATTTATGAAGGGTTGGATTTGGGGATTTTTTTATGATTTTTTTTGTATATGATTATTTAAGGTTTTGTAAAATTGGAATTTTGAAATTTTTTTGGATTGGTTTTTATAGGTGGTAGTTTTGGAATGGTGGGGTTATGGTTTATATATAGGGGATGATATTTAGTTATTTAGTATTGTTTGGGTAATGTTTATGATTTTTTTGAAGGGGATATTTTTGTTGTTTTGATATTAGTTTTTTGTGTTGGAGTATAAATGGTTGGTTATAGTGATGTGTAAGTTTGGATTTTTATAGTGGGTTTTTAATAGGTTTATGGGGGTATTGTTTTGAATTTTAGGGGGGATGTTTGGGGGGATTTGGGTTATTAGGTTTAGGGGGGTAAGGATTGATTTTGGGGTTTAAATATTTGGTTTTAATTGTAGTTTTTTTTGATTTTTAGTGGGTTTTAGTTGTTTAGGGTTTGTTTTATGGAATGTTGGGGTTTGTTTGTTTTTTTTAGGATTTTTGTTTAAGGATTGATGTTAGGGATGTTTGGAAATTTTGGTTTTTGTTTTATAGGGGAGTATTTTGTTGAATAATTATTGTTTTTTGTTTGTTTTTAGTTTTGGTTTTTTATGGGGTTTTTTTTTGATTAAATATTGATTTTTGTTAGGATGTTTAGTGGTTTTTTGAGAAGTTAAGGATTATTGGGGTTTTTGGATATGTTTAATTTGGTTTAGATGGTGATATTAAGGTTTTGATTTGTTTTTTGTTAAATTTTTTAAAATTTTAGTTTGTTATTATTATTAGGGGATGTTATTTTATTTAATGATTTATTTTTTTATTTTTATGAATGGTAGGTAATTGAGGGGATGGTGGAAAGGATATTTTGTTATTTTGGAATTTTTTTGGTGTGGTTGGGTTATTTTGGGGTGAGTTTTTTGGAGTTAATGATTTGAAAGGGATTTGGGTTAGTTAAGTTTTAGTGTTAAAATATGTTTTTTGATTAAGGTTATGTTTATTAGATTTAATTTTGTATTTGTTTTTGAATGATTAATAGTTGTTGGGTTTGGATTTGTGATTTGAATGTGGTTTATATTGGTTAATGATGAGAGAATTAATGGGATTGTAATGATAGATTATTTAGTGTTAGGATGGTTGAAATTATTTTTGATGATTTAGAGATTGGTGGTTGGTATATTTATAGGGTATGGGTTTAGTTTAGGATTATTTTTGGAGTTGATGGGGTATAGGATTGAATGAGAATTTTTAAGAGGGGGTTTTTTTTTTTTGATTGGTGTTTATTATGGTTTATGATATTATTGTTGGGGTGGATATAGTGGTTGAATGTTGGTTTGGGTATTTGTAGTTGTTTATTGTTTTGGGTATTGATAATGTTTTTGGGAAATATTGGAGGTTTTTTTTAGGTATAGGTTTGGGGTTAATGATTGGTTTGAGTTGAGGATGGGTATGAAGGGGTAGAGATTGATTGGGTGTTTATTTTGTTGATGGGTGTTATTTTGAGGTTAGATGAATTTGTGGGTGATTAATATAAATTTTTAATGTTAGAGGTTTTTAGTTGGATGGGGATGGAATAGGGGATTTATTTATTTATTTTGGTTTAAGGGTATTTTTGTATTTGGTAAGGTTTGGTTTAGTTGGTTGAGGGGTTAATGTGGTTTTATGTGTGATGTTTTGGTTGGGATTAAATTAGATTTGATGAATTGGGTTTATTGATTGTATGTTGGAAGGTTTTATGTGAGTTATTTTTTTAGGGGATTTTTGTTGTTTTTAAGGGGTTTTGAATGTTTTTATGGGTTTGGGATTGAGTTGTTTTGTTTTTTTATTTTAGATGATGGGGGTTTTTTTATTATGATTTAATGGTTGAGTTATAGTGGGTTTTTTTTTGAGGTGGTTGGTTGATGGTGAATATTATGATATGTTGAGGTGGGTTTTGAGTTGGATTAATTTTTTTGGGGATTGGATTTTTTTGTGGGGGGTTTGGGGGGATTGTATTTTTTGAAGTGTTTTTGGTTTGGATTTGTTTAATGTTTATGGGAATTTAATTTTTGGTAAATAAGTTGTTTTGAAAGTGTTATGGTGAATGGGATAATTAATTAGAATAATTTTGATTTGTTGTTTTATGAGTTGAATGGGTTTAGAGAAATGATGATTGTTATTTTTTAATTTGTTTATTTTTATTTAGTTATGTAGGTAGTGGGAGATTTAGGTTAGAGGTATATTTTGGTTGGTATTAGGAGTTTATATTATTTTGAAGTTTATTTGAAATTTAGTGGTTATGGGATGTTTTATTTATTGATGTGAGTTGGTTATATTTGATTAATGGAATATGGTGTTGATTATTTGGTGTTGTAAGGGTTTTGTTGGATTGTTTTTGAGGGATTATTTATTTTTTATATTGTTTTATTTGTGTATGTGGAGTTTATTTTTATTTTTGGATTTGATTTTGAAGGTTGAAAATTTGTTTGAAATGTTTTTGATGGTAAAGTTGTTAGGGATTTTTAGGTTGGTTTTTTTGATTTGGATTATTGGTTTTATATTGTTTGTATTTTTTGTTAGGGTTGATGGGGGTTTTTGAATTGGAGTTTGGTATGGAGGATTGGTAATATTTGGGTATGGGATATATTGTAATTTTTTTTGGATTTTTTTTTATTTAATTGGGGGTTTTTTTTTTTTATTTAATTTGAATTTGGGTTTTTTAATAGTTTTTTTGAATTGGGTATGTTTTATGGGGTTGAAAATAATTATTTAGGTATTTTTGGTTAGAAGTTGATGTTTTTAGTGGTTTTTGGGTTTTTATGGTATGTTTGGTTTTTTGTATAAAAATGAATATATATTTTGTGTTGTTTTTGGAGTATTGGAATATTGGTATTGGAGTGATAGATTTGATTGGAATGATGGTTTTTTATGTTTAGGTTATTAGGGGGTATGATATGAGGAGTTGGGTTTTGGGGTTTTAGGGGGATGTTATTGATGTGAGTTTGGTTGGTTTTTGGGGATATTGGTTGAAATTTTGTTAGAGATGGGAATTGGGTAGTGGTTGTTATTATTTTGAGTGATTTTGGGGGTATAAGTATTGGATAGGTTTGTTGTAAATTTTTGTTAAGAGGGTTAGTGAATGATGTTTGAATGGGGTTTTTGTTAGGTGGATGTTATTTAATTGGGGGGTAATTTTTTTTTTTTTTTTTTTAATTGTTTGGGTTTTATTTTAATGATTGTGTGAGTTTGGATTTGGGGTATGGGATAGTATTGGGGGGAGGAGGGGAAGAAATTTGAGTTATTTTATATTTTGTTATTTATTGTTTGTTGAATTGTATTTAATTTTTTTTGGATAGTTATGGATATATGTAATGGAAATTTTTTGGGTGGAATTTTGGATGTTATTTTAAATGAATATGTTTTAATGTTATAGTATGGTAAGGTTATTATGGGGGATTTGGTTTTTAAAATGGGGGTATTTTTTTTGGGGGGTATGATTAAAAGAGATGATTAGGTGGGGGGGAATGGTGGGGTGTTGATTTGTTTTTAGGGGTTTGGGGAGTGAGTTGGATAGTAAGGTTTGGGGGTTTAGGGTTTGTTATGGTTTGGTGATTAGTTTATGGTGAATTTTTGGGAGGATAGGGGGGGATTTTTTTGTAAAATGGGAGGTGTTATGTGGGGGTAATTTTGGGTTTTTGAAATGGTTATGGGTTTTGAAAATGTAATTGGTTTTTTTATATATTTGATTGATTTTTAAAGGTAGGGGATTTTGGATTGGGTATATGATGGGTATTGGATTGGATTTTTTAAGGTTTGGTTAGGGTTTTTTTTTTAGGGGAATTTAGAGGAATTTATTATGAAGTTAAAATTGGGGGTAAGTTGGTGTATGTTTGTGTTGGGGTGTTGTTTTATTGTATGTATTTTATGGGAAAATAAAGGTAGTTATTTTGGAATTTGATTTTTTTTTGTTTATTATGGAAGGAATTTTGGTTTAGAAAATTTTTTTTAAGGTGGTGGGATAGTATGAGTTTTTGTATGTTGATATGTTTGATTTATTGGGATTGTTTATTATTTTATTGTTGGGAGGGAGGGGTTTGTATTTTAAAAGTTAATAGGTTTGATATGATGTGTTGATTTGGTTGGGGAAAGTTTTGGGTGGGGATTATTATATGGTGGGTAATATTAGTTGTTTTGGGTAAGGGTTTGGGGTTTATTTTTTTGGGGGGGTTTTAATGGATGGTAAGGGGGAAATTTGGGGTATGTGATTTAGTTTAGGAATGAATAATGATTGGAATGTTTTGGTTGATGTTTATAGGATGGTTGTTTATGATTAAGGGGTTTTTGAATTGGGGTATTGAAAGTTTTGATTAGTTTTGATTTTTTTTTTGTTTTTAGGTAATATTGATGTTGTTTTTTAATTTTTTTTTGGTTTTTTTTTGGGGGTGGATTTTTAGAGGAGGTTTGGTTGTGTGATTTGTTTAAGGTATTTTTTTGTTTGTATATGGTATTTATTTGGTATGGGATTTTTTATGGGAATTGATTTTTTTTGGTTTTAGGTTGTTATGGTTTGGGGGTTATAGTGGGTTTGAATATAAGGGTTTTTATTGTGATGTTGGTTAATGTTTTTTATTGGGGTGATTGGAAGGAGTGTTTTAGATTTAGGGAGTTTTTGGAATTTTTTGATGTATGTTGGGATTGTGAGTTTTGAGAAGTTGAAGGGAAGGGAATAGTAGGGATGAGTTTTTAGATTAGTTTATTTTTGGATTTGTTAAATGGGTTGAGGGTTTGGGTTTTTTGGGTTTTGGGTGTAATTTGGTGTTTTTTTGGGGTGTTGTTTATTTTGTAAAGTTATTAATGGGGGATTTTGTAAGTTATTATTTGGGTATTGTTTTGGTTTATGGGGGGTTTTTTGGGTTTTGTGGGTTTGGGTTTATGTGATAATGTAGGTGGTGGAATTTGTGGGGATTGGATTTTAGAATTTTTTTTGGAAGATTTGATTAATTTTTGGGGAGTGTGGGTGTGGGATATGGTTTTGTGGATTAGAGTTTTTTTGGAGTATTTTGGTTGAAGGATTTTTTTTATTTATTAGTGGTTTTGGAATTTTTGTTGTGTTGGGTAATGGGGATTTGTTTTTTTGGTGTTTGTGAAATGTTTAAATGGGTATAAGGGATGTTGAGATTTTTTATTGGAGTTGGTTATTGGGATGTTGGTGGTGATGTTTGGTGGGTGGGTATATTTTTTGTTTTTTTGTTGATATTTTTTTGGTTATTTTTGAGGTATTTTATGGATTTATTGATTTTTGGTTTGGGTGGTTTTATTGGTATGATTTTATTGTAAAGGGGGGTTTGGTTTGATGAGTTTGGGGTTTGAGAGGATTGTTGGTATGGGGGTTGGGGTTTTTTTGTTTTATTTTGGGGGGTTTTGTTGGTGAATGTTGGTTTTTAGTTTTTAAGTTTTTTTGGTGGGAGTTTTGTATTTTTGGTTTAATTTTGGATGTGGTGTTTAGGGTTTGTTTTGGTTTTTTATTTTAAGGTTTTTTGGGATAAAGGTATTTGTGGGGAAAAGGTTGGATATTTTTTGGTTTTTTTTGTGATATGTTGGTGTTTTTATGGAAGTTGATATGGGGTATAGTAGATTTAATTTTTGATTTGGGATAGTTTAGGAGATTTTTGGTTTGGGGTTGGTTTTATGAAATTTAATTGATTTATTTAGGATGGGTTTTTTTAGGGAATTTTAGTAATAGGTTTTGTAGTTTTAATGTTTTAAGTGGTAGATTGAGTATGGATTTTGATATGATTTATTGATTTTATTTTGTGGTTGATTAATTTTGGGTATTTTGAGATAGTGATAGAGGGTTTAGGTTATTTTTTTATTTATGTAGGGTTGGGAGGATAGGGATTTTGATTATGTTTTAAGTATGTATTTTGTAGTTTTGGGGGGTATAGGATAGTTTTTAGGGATTTTATTTGTGATGGGGTTTTTGAGATTTTTAGGTGAAGTGGTTTGGTTAGAGAATATGATTAGATGTTTTTTGGGTATTTTGATTGATGTTGGTTGTTGGATTGTTTTGGTTGATGGGTTTGGTTTGTTTGGGGTTGATATGTAATTTGGGGTTTGGTAGGGTTTGTTAGTGTTTTGTTTTTGTTTTGGTTTTAGTTTATTTTTGATGTTTTGGAGGTTTTGTGTGGGTTGAATTATTAAGGGTTGTTTTGATTTTTTGGGTTTATTTTGGTTTTTTTGATTTGGGGGGTTAGGATATTTAGGGTTGATGTTTAGGTTTTATTGAAAATTTTTGGGATTTTTTTATTATGGGAAATTTTTTATGATGAAAATTGTTTGGGGGTGGGGGTTTTAATTTGGGGGGATGGGGGGGAATTTGGAGGTTAGGATGGGGGTAGTGATGATGGTTTTTGATGGGTTTATTAGTTGGATTGGATTAGGATGTTTGTTTGTAATGAATGGGTTTTTATTTGAATGTGTGTTTATGTTTTGAGGGGTATGTTATATGGTTTTTAGTTTTGTAATGTTGATGTGGATTGTTATAGTGATTGAGGTTGGTTGTGTTTTGTTTTAGTTTATAAAGATATTAGGGGTATGGGGGGGTTTTTGTTTTTATGTGGTTTGTGTTAATTTTAATTTGGTTGTTTATTTTGGTATATGGTATTTGGGGTTTAGGGTTTGGGGGGTTGTTTTATTGGGGTAGATGTGGGAAGTTGTGGGGTAATTTGATTTAGGGTTTAGTTGAATTTTTTTATGATTTTGGGTAGGTTATTGTTGAATGTGGTTTATTTTGGTTTTGGTGGGGGAATGGGGAAAGAATTTGAGTGATTGAAGGAGGATTTGATGTTTAGAATGTAGGGGATGATTTTTTTTTTTGGTTTTTGTGAATGGAATTATTTGGTTGGGTGGAATAGTTGGTGATTGAGTATTGTATATTTTATAGGGGGGGTAGATTTGGGGTTAGTTTGAATGTTGGGGGGATTATGTTAGGGTTGTTTTGGGGATTTTTATATTGGTTTTTTGGGTGTTTTTTATTGATTGTGTTTATTGATTTAGTGATAGGGTTTTGTGGATTTATTGGTTTTTGGGTTGTGGTTGTTGGGGTAATGATATTATTTGGGTTTGTTTAGTGGGTTTGGTTATTTTTTGGTTTGGGTAATTTTTTGGTGTTGATATTTGATGGATTTGGTTGTAGGGGGTTGTGGAATTGGAGAATGTTTTGATGGGGATTTGTGGTTTGGTATTTTATTAAGTTTGGGTGATTTTTTGATTTGGGGTGATGGTGATGTTTTTTTGTGTTGGTGAGGTAATTTGGGGGTTTTTTGATTGTTTTTTGAGTTTTTTTTGTAATGGGTTATTGGAATTTGGGTTTTTTGGGGTTGTTGAAGTAGGAATTAGGTATTGGTGGAGATTTGTTGGTTTTTTTATTTTTTGGGTTGGATTTTAGTTTATTTTTGTGGGAATGGGTTTTTGGGGGTGGGGTGTTGAGTTTTGGTTATGTGTTAGGTTGAATGGGTGATTTATTGGGGGTGTTTTTGAGTTTTGTTGTTTTTGGGTTTATTTTTTTGGGTTGTAGTAGGAGTGGGGGGTGGGGTTTGTTGGTGGTTTGTGTTGTGAGTTGTTTTTTGGAGTTTTATTTGTTTAGGTGATTGGATTGGTTGGGGGGGTATGGGAGGAGAATTGTTATGGGGATTTGTATTTATTATTATGTTTGATATGGATTTATTTATTATGGTTGTAGGGGTATAGGGTATTTATTTTTTATGTTAAGGATTTATAGGGGTGTATTTTTTGTAGGTTTTAGGGTTTTTTTGAAGTTGGGGTTTGATGGTTTTTTGGGGGTAATTGAATTTTAATTTTGAATTTGTATTTGGTTTTTTTGAATTTTGGTTTTGGGGATTTTGTTGGGTATTTGGTTTGGATTTTGTTTTTGGGTTTTTTAGTAAATGTTTAATTTTGTTGTTTTGGGTTTTTTGATTTTTGATTGTTTTGATATTTATATGGGGTATGTGTTTGAGTTTTGGTTTTGGGGGATGGTGGTATTTTTAGGTAGGTAAATAGGTTTTTTATGTGGGTTTTGGGATTGTTAAGTGGGGGGTTTTATGGAATGGGATTTGGGTGAATTTGGATTGTTTTGTAAATGTATTTGGGGGTGGTAATGATTGGATTTTAATGGGGGTTTTAGTTTTTTGGTATTGGGTTTGTTTGTTATGTTGATTGTGGGGAATGTTAATGATTGAATGGGATTGATATTGGGAGGGTGTAGGGGTTATTAAGGTTGTTTGGAAGTGGAATTGGATTTTTTGGGTATTATAGTGATTTTTTAGGTTGGGGGCTAAATGTCTTGAATTTTTCGGAGGTGATGGGGTGTGTAGTTTGGTTTTGGGGTTGTGGGTTAGAGAGTTATTGGGGGTTATAGTTTTTTCGTGTTGGTGGGAAGTTTATCAAAATTTAAATCTGCTTGAGTTTTGTGACCCGGTATATTTGTTACTTCCATGCCCAACCAATCATAGAGATCAAGAACGGTGATCCAGGGGTTTAAAGTTCCATTTGTCCTAGAATGAGGATGGAGCTTCAATCCGATCCCATAGCAGTTTGGAAGATTGTTTGAATTCTTGTTTGGTGTGAGTTAGTGGAAGGGAAAGACTGTTGAGTGTGTATAGAGAGGCCGACCAAAGAGTGTGACTTGTATGACGGTGTTATTTGAATGCAAAGATTGAGAATAAGAAGTTTTATCACGGACGCTGTATTGTAAGGCCGTGCAATTTGAATCATGATGTTGGGAGTAGGTTGCCCTAGAATAAGTCATGTACCCATGGGGTGTGTGGGTTTGGTGGGGCACGTGTTGGTTGACGGTCGGTGGTTTTTTATATGTAATGTAGTATAATGGTATTAGGGGATATGTTGTTGGGGGGGGGGGGGGGGGAGGGGGGGGGCGTGGCGGAGGCAATATCGCCCATGGTTGCGGGGGATTAGATTGTAGCCATGGGACGCGGAGCGGGGGGGGGTTCGGGTTGATGGCGGCTAAAGTACGTTTGGGACGGGGCGGGGAGGGGGGGGGGGGGGGTGGGGGGGGGGGTATTGGCGGGGCTGGTGGGTAGAGGTTGTTCGCAGGATAGATGATGTATATTGGGTTGCTTCGCAGAGGATAAAGATAGAAGGGGTGGCCATGGGGCGGGACGGATGGCTATTCTATAATAGAGGAAGGGGTATATTGTCAGTGGTGTAAAGGGCGTGGTAGGAAGACATGTGCGATGATGGGTGTGGGGTGAAGAATGGCGGGGAGGTAATAATGGTGGGGGTAGTCACGTAATTTGTATCTACTTTTAGCCTAAAATAGGGTGTTCCAACATGGGGGGATGTCTTTGGATGGTTGTTGCTGGAACAACGTGTCCAGTGCGAACAAATTTTATGAATCTTCTATAGTTATGTTACACAGGGGGAGGATCTAGCGCATGTATAGCAACACGGGTAAACTTTCTTAGTGTTCAGCAGCATAGCTGATAAGTCTTGGCGGTCGTTTAACTGTCAGCTGATCATCATTCCATAAACCATCAATTTGCCTACTTTACTGATCTTGACCAGGCATGAATAAATACCAGTAATATATTACATATGTGGATCGTGTAAAATGGTCTATTCACCCATACTCAACATTACTTTACATTCCATTTGAACAACTCACACCAACCGTCCAACAAAACAAGGATAAACCTACAATGTACAACAATTACCCACCACCGATCCACACCACCACCACACAAGTGATAAGCAACCGACACACAAGAGCGGATTTGCCACCATCCATAACACCTTTACCTTGGCTAACGCCTCACCTCACAGAACACCCAACCCCCCTACCCGAAAATTTCTGTAAATACCTAAACCACAATGCACCAAGACACATCCTAAAATCTATCATTCTAGATAAAAATCTAGGGTGACCAGTGCTTAACAGAATGCGTGCCATGATCGTCCAACAGATTTTATACAGTCTTCCCACCGAGTCAAAAAACCATCAATCTAGATCAAGGCCTGGAGGCCTTAGATATTGCATATTATGCACAGTCGCATGTTTCGTCCATACAAGAATGCCAGCCAACATATATAAACAGACACATAAATCCTATCAATTATACATTCAAATTTTCATTCCCAATAAAAAAAGATATTGACTGAAAATACAAACTTCAAAAGCAACTTTTAACTAAACTGAACCACCATTCATCATATTTAGGAAAATAATTACACAGTGACGTTTGAACGTTGGCAATGAATCCATAGCACAACTCTCGATCAGCCGATCGTTCCTAGGCTTTACTCCGTTAGCAAAAATAAACTAATCTCACTGGTGCTTCAATAGACACTGCATCCTACTGAAGGTCTCGTATTCACAACGCATGTGGCAAATGAACAGACGCTCATGTTACTTGGTGTTATCAATGTCCGCAGCACTAACCTATGAAACGCATGTAGGCCTACACATCAATTTTCAATAAAAGTACCCCTTTCTCACGTTTCGCAGCTGACAACACAAGATAGTATTTATAGTCTCGACCTGAATCGTGCTTTCGAGTCTGAACGATTCCGTTGCGACTCCAATCACATAGGATGTTAACTTTCAGGTAGGCTACCCGTTTCCCACTCCAATCTATCCGAAACTGTTTTTTTTTAAACACGTTCAATAACTCCGATTTTATGATGCAGAAATGATCCTTCATGCTGTCAAGAACACCCCCACTTCCAGATTTATTTTTGGCCACTAACTTTGGTAAATTCCTCAGACGTCAATTTAGCGGTAACGTTTTTTCATATTCTTTGACTCACACATTTTAACACCGGGTAAGGATGCCGCCAATGTGCATACGTTGTCTAGATTAATTGTTCACTATTTGCTTACATAAGGCACATTTCTTTACCTCACTGTTTCAGCACGGTTTTGCACTTCTCACATTCAGTAAAATAGTTAAATTCAACACATAAAGGTATGTTTCAGGCACTCGTGAGAAATAAAGAAGTAGAAAACTAGACTACAGAAAAACAGCAGAAGTTAGTGGCTTACAGTAAAATCAAACCCAGGACATTCCGAACGCCACCACCGCCTAGCTACAGAAGTGAATCACCCCTTCCTTCCAGCCAACTAGGCATAACAAAAATAGTGCTTCGTAGACAGCGGTCATTAGCGCAATTCGCAATATGGAACACCGAATATGCACTTAGGGCGATCAAGCCTAATTAATGACGCAATCATTTACCTTTCAATACCCTTTAGCTCCTCGAGG
This sequence comes from Oreohelix idahoensis, assembly GCA_024509875.1. Classification (NCBI taxonomy): domain Eukaryota; kingdom Metazoa; phylum Mollusca; class Gastropoda; order Stylommatophora; family Oreohelicidae; genus Oreohelix; species Oreohelix idahoensis. The sequence goes on from JAMPIV010000539.1 coordinate 44,721, forward strand.
CCTTCAACAAACACATGCCAAGTCTTCCTTTCCTGTGCCATCCGCTCAAGTTCTTTCCATGTTTCCTCATCATTTTCACCTCTGTATCCAGTTTTCTTCTTCATGTGTTTTTTGGTCTACCTCTGCCTCTCTTTTCCTGTGGATTCTAGAACAAGGACTGCCTTGTAAAGCTATCAACAGGTCTCCTCAATGTGTGTCCTATCCATCGCCAGCGTCTTCTTCTCAACTCTTGTTAAACTTGCACTTGTCTGGTTCGTGTCATCAATTCCACATTTGTGACTTTGTCATACCATTTTAGTCCTTCTATTCTACGCAATCACCCGTTTATAAAAGTCTGCAGCTTTTTGGTTGTTATTTTTGTTGCTCTCCGTGTCTCAGAGCCATACAATATGACTGACTTCACATTTGAGTTGAAGATTCTTATTTTCGTGTTGGACTTGATTTCTCTTGTTCTCCATATGTTTCCCAGTGCAATGAAAGCTCCTCTTGCTTTTTGTATTCTATTGATATCATTGTCAGCCCCTACAACTCTGTCGATGTTACTGCCAAGCTATGTGTACGATTCTACATCCTTTAGTGGTGTTTCTTCATGTTCAACCTTGTTATCATTTCTTGCATTTATTCTCATAATCATTGTCTTTTCCTTGTGCATTTTCAGGCCCACTTGTTGTGACCTCTCATCGAGAATTTTTATTTTGTGCTGCATCTGATTATGATTATGTGAGAAAAGAGCGAAGTCACCTGCATTATCCAGATCATCAAGCTGTTTAGTCCGATTCCACTGGATTCAATTTCTATTGTGTGATGTTGATGTTTTCATTACCCAATCTTTTGCTAGTAAGAAAAGAAACGGAGTCAAGACGCATCCCTGTCTCACTCCCGTTCTAATCCGAAACGGTTCTGTAAGTTGTCCGTCATGAAGAACTCTGCATGTCATGTCTTCTTAGATCTTCTTTATTAAGTTAATGATCTTCATGGGAACTCCATAATGCCTCATGAATGCCCAACGTGATTCTCTGTCTTCACTGTCAAACGCCTTTTCATAGTCCCCAAATCCAATGTATAGCGGTGAATTCAATTCCAGACTTTGTTCAACTATTATTCTCAATGTTTCTATCTGGTCTGTACAGGATCTATTTTGTCGAAAACCTGCTTTTTCATCTCCCATTTACTTGCCTATGGACTCTCAATGATGACTTTGTTTAATAAATTTTCTGGCACTGATAGTAACATTATTTCTCTATAATTTGTGCACTCTTGTAAATTTCCCTTCTTAAGCAACTTGACCAGATAACCTGCCTTTCATTCTGCTGGTATTTCCTCTCTCTCCCAGACTTTGCCAAGTAGTTTGTATAATATCTCTGTAGATGTATCAATATCTGTTTTGATGGCCTCTGCTGGAATTCCATCTGGACCAGCTACTTTTCCATCTTTCTGAAGCTTTATGGCTTTCTTTATGTCTTCTCTACTTGGTCGTTCACAGCTGATTTGTAGCTCCTCTTCTGCTGGCTGGATGTCTCGAGGATTAGTTGGAGCTGGTCCATTGAGAAGTTCCTCAAAATGTTCTGTCCATCTCTTCGTTTGTTCTTGTGTATTACTAAGCAATTATCCATTCTTTTCTTTTTTTAGGTCAAGTGCTTGCTTATATTTCCCTGTTAGCTTCTTTGTGTTGTTGTACAGGTCCCTCATATTTCCTTTGGCTGCAGCTTCCTCTGCTCCCTTGCCAACTCTTCACTATACTTCCTCTTGTCTCTTTTTATGTTTATTCTTACTTCTTTGTTAACTTCTATGTACACTTCATGAGCCTTGGTTTTGGAGCTTCTGGTTTTGCTTCTGTTTAAATCTGCTTTCTTGTTTTTCCTGTCTTCTATCTTGCTAATGGTTTCTGTTGTTATTCATGCTTTGTGATGATATTCTCTTTTTCTCATTACTTCTTCACATGTCTCGTTCCATATATTTTTTACTTGTTGCCAGTGGTCTTCCATATCTGCTTCATCTTCCAGCTGTTGGAGTACTTGGTATTTGTTGGATATTGTGACTGAAAAAAATTCTCTTATGTTCTGATTTCTTAGATATCCCACATTATACTGTTGTCTAAAGCTTTATGCTGTTGTAACTTTCTTGAGTTTTAATTTTGTTTTAGCCAACAGAAGATGGTGGTCTGATACCACATCTGCTCCTCTACATACATTTACATCATGCAATGATGACCTAAACTTCTTACTTATGCATATGTGATCAATCTGATTCTCAGTTCTGTGGTCTGGTGATATCCTCGTTGCATTATGTATTCTTTTATGTGCAAATACGCTTCCTCCTATAGCTAGTTGATTTGAAGAACAGAAGTTAGCTAATATTATAGTTCCCCATTCTCGTTCATCATACCTAATCCCTATTTTCCCATGATTTCTTCAAAGCCGGTGTTGTCTGTTCCTATTTTCGCGTTTAGATCCCCCATCAAAATTGTCATGTTCTTTCTTTTCTTTTTGTCCAAGACATTTTCTAGTCTGGTGTAAAAGTCTTCTATCTCAGATTCTCCTCTACCATTTGTTAGTGCATAAAACTGGTTGACGTTTATATTTACTTTCTTTCTGGCTGATTTAACCTTGCTGTTATAATTCGGGGTCCCATTGCTTCCCATTCTATAAGTGACTTCTGTGCTTCCCTAGACAGCATTAGAGCCATCCCTTCACTGTAGTGGTCTCTTTCCTCTTCATGTCCCGAGGGCAACAAAATGTCTCTTGTGATAAATCTCCTCTTTATGCCCTTCCACCGTGTCTCGCAGAGACCCAGGACATTAAGCCTGTAATTTAGCATTTCTGCTGCTACCTGTGCAGCACAGAGTGCGAACAATCCAGGTGCCAATCCTGGAGATTTTCTTAGACAAAAAAAGGTTAGTCGTCAACCCAGACTCCTTTCGGCTTTCTCTGGGTTGCTTCATGCGCCTCCTTTCCGGAAGACCTTCTTCTGTCTTGGGCGACTGAGTTGATTTACATTTTGTATTTGAATTGTCCACGTTTGTTAAAGTTTTTTGGTAACAGTTTTTTTTTTAACGAGATGGGGTAACCAGCCAAATGCCCAACCCATCTTAGTCGCTTTTTACGACATGCATTGTCGGGTACAGTGTTACTATTCTTTCTCCCCTTCCGGGCCCGGTAACACACGGGTGCATGTAATTTAAGGGAACATAATTTTTTTACTTCGAAGAGACACTATTTTTCTGTACAATGTGATTATGACTTTCAATCATTAAGTATTTACGAGTATTTTTTTAACATATTCCGAAATATTTGTACTGTAACAAAGAAGAAGCATAAAACTTTAAAAAATATATTTTAGAGAAAAATTCAGCAGTTTGTCATTATTGCAGGCATACGCGTTTATATACTGCTCAAAAAAAGTTAAAGGCCACTTTCAATTTTTAGGTCATTTCAACTAAGCTGTTTTTTTTAAAAACCTGAACACTCAGTCAAAAATGTTTTGCTGCATTTTGTTGCATGCTTAAACAATGTTTGTTAATCTGACAATAAATCAAATCTGTGTAAAGTGTGTGTACCTCCAAGGTCAATCAAATGTACGTGGTGGAAAGGGAAATAATGCTTGTTTGAAAATGCTTCATGTGGAAAAGCCTGTTGATAACATTGCTGAAATTTGCTTTTCACGTGCAAGTCGTGAACATAGTGAACACATGTCACCCACTTTTCGGAAGGAACGGGCAATGGGTATGTTTGTAACATTTACCATTTTAGCCATGGCTCAGCGTGTCTTGGCGTCTTGTGGTAGACCTTGGACGCCCTGACCTGCGTTGTTCTGCGACACTGCCGGTTGCATTATAACGATCACGCAGAGTTTGTATGACAGAGTGGCAACTCCTAATCTCCTAGCAACTTCTCGCAGCCCTACATCATCTTGCAGCCATGCCATCGCTCTCCATCTGTCAACACTGGTCAAGCGTCTTAGCTGAGCCATGGCTAAAATGGTAAATGTTACAAACATATCCATTGCCCGTTCCTTCCGAAAAGTGGGTGACATGTGTTCACTATAGTCACGACTTGCACGTGAAAAGCAAATTTCAGCAATTTTATCAACAGGCTTTGCCATAGGAAGCATTTTCAAACATGCATTATTTCCCTTTCCACCACGTACATTGGATTGACCTTGGAGGTACACACACGTATCGCAGATTTGATTTATTGTCAGATTAACAAACATTGTTTAAGCATGCAACAAAATGCAGCAAAACGTTTTTGACTAAGTGTTCAGGTTTAAAAAAAAAAACAGCATAGTTGAAATGACCTAAAAATTGAAAGTGGCCTTTAACTTTTTTTGAGCAGTATATTTTCTAAACAATAACTAAATATACACGGAGCTTAAATCTAGGAGCCGCGGTAGCATAGTGGTTAGTGCACTGGCTTCCTAACTCAGTGGTCTATGGTTCGATCCCCAGATGAGGTGGAATTTTTTTAGGCCGCAAACTGGGTCGACCCAGCCCCAATTGGGTACCCAGAGCAACACTGGGAAGGTTAAGGGGGCCGGCGTGATGCTGACCACATCACCCCTACTGTGCCGATGGTCAAGAAAATATGGGCCTAACACCATTTTCCCAATATGCCTCAATGGGCGTGTAACGGGATCCTTCCTTTTAAATCTAGGGCAGTAAATAATAAAAACACGGGTTCTATTATTGTTAAATGTTTAATCAATTTTGTAATTGTATTTTTGACCGTCACATAGTGCTGCCTAAACTGAACATGTGATAGACGTGTCTGACTAGTACCATTGTGGGCCCGACCATGACCATAAATCTCTACGATATTCTCCACCACACACTATTACATGAGGTGACAGGAATTTCATATTACACCGAGATACGCTTGAAATTAAAACCCATCGAGAATAAAACAAAAATAACAATCTTCAACTGACATATTAAGTCTGACTGTATGGTTCTGCCACTTAGTTAATAAGGAAACGTAGGAGAAGAACCACACTTTACGCTCGCTATCATGTCGCCACCTACAGATAGATAAGTAGCTCAATTGGCTGTAACTGCCTTACAACATAACCCAAACCCTAACACTAAATCCTAAAGCTGAATCCCTAGCCGTTATGCTGTTTCCAGTTGTTTTCTTTAACTTTGTTCTTTTTGTATGATGTCGTAAATTAGCGACTATAAACACGACAACCAAAACGAAGAACGTACATTATGCTCTCCTTCAACTTTACGTGTCATTGTACTACTTTCTTTAGGTCGGTGGTACCAATTGGTGGTGCTGTCTGTGGAACAAGTAAGTGGTATAAGTGGCCTGTAATCAAAGCAAGACAGCAACAGCAGACGGGTCGTAACAAACGCTGGACCATTGTCGCAATCACCCCACGCTACTATGATGGACGTATTGCGGCCACAAGACTTGACCAGTGACGAGAGTAAACTAGTCCAAAACTTACAAAGCACAAGCTTCGGCTGGAGCAGAAACCAACTGAATTCTTAGAGGCAGTTAAGTACCCATCACAAGCTGCCAGGTGAACTCTCTAATAAAGAACTTTTCAAATCCGACACGCTATCTAATTGACCACACGCTATCTAATTGACCCCACGCTTATTTATTTTTCAACGGTTAACGATAATTGATTATTAAATTTTGATATCTGTAAATATACAAATTTATAGTTGATTTAATCATCATTTTGAGTAAACTGTACCCGTATGTCCCAGTCATTTAAATATGTATAACTGAGCTATTAAAGTAATATTTAAGGGAGTTAAATCAGTTGGTGTCTCATCAGAACCAGCAAAGTCCTAACTCATAGAAGGTCAGAACAGATAACAAGTTTACGTGGCCTGGATCCTATCAGCCGTAGTACTTGCTTTCTTTAAATTCCTATCATGCTCCCTAGAATTGAAGCACCATTCTTCATTTCACATCTCTGCCAAGAGTAATCTTGAGCGAAAAGTAGACACCTTTCAAGACACGTAGTAGATACTCTGAATTTTGGCCACTGTTGGACTATCACTGCAATATGGAAATAGCCTTAAGCTGACTACTGCTTTCTTTGAAAATATTCAGTGGTCGTCTGGAAGTGTACGAATAAGAAGTAATCATATTCACACTGAGAACCAATCATTACAGGCTCAAATATAATCAGATCAACAAATTGAAATCTAGAAATACAGATGTGTGTTCATGTGGGGAGGACAATCCAGAAAGACAAATGTGTTCATGTGGGGAGGACAATCCAGAAAGACAGATGTGTGTTCATGTGGGGAGGACAATCCAGAAAGACAGATGTGGTCACGTGGGGAGGACAATCCAGAAAGACAGATGTGTGTACATGTTGGGAGGACAAACCAGAAAGACAGATGTGTGTTCATGTGGGGAGGACAATCCAGAAAGACAGATGTGTGTTCATGTGGGGAGGACAATCCAGAAAGACAGATGTGTGTACATGTTGGGAGGACAAACCAGAAAGACAGATGTGTGTTCATGTGGGGAGGACAATCCAGAAAGACAGATGTGTGTTCATGTGGGGAGGACAATCCAGAAAGACATGTGTGTTCATGTGGGGAGGACAAACCAGAAAGACAAATGTGTGTTCATGTGGGGAGGACAATCCAGAAAGACAGATGTGTGTTCATGTGGGGAGGACAATCCAGAAAGACAGATGTGTGTTCATGTGGGGAGGACAATCCAGAAAGACAGATGTGTGTTCATGTGGGGAGGACAAACCAGAAAGACAGATGTGTGTTCATGTGGGGAGGACAATCCAGAAAGACATATGTGTGTTCATGTATGGAGGACAATCCAGAAAACAATAGAATGTATCTTCCAACTTTATTGTCTCCACGAGAGCAGCTGAGTGGCAGCACAGCCTTCTCCACCCAGGTTAGATAAACTGAATGGTGGCGAGACAAGTATGAGACGGACTATCAACTTTATAAGATAAACTAAATGGTTACGAGACAACCATGAAACGGACTATCAACTTTATAAGATAAACTAAATGGTGGCGAGACAAGTATGAGACGGACTATTAACTTTATAAGATAAACTAAATGGTGACGAGACAGCCATGAAACGGACTATCAACTTTATAAGAGAGATTTACGTGATTATATAAGAATTAAGAAGACGAAGAAGAAGACACATACACTGAAAGCTCAAATGAAACTCAGGGGAAGTAATAATTAATTACTATGGGGAGCAGCTTATATAAAAATTAGATACATATTGTTTGCTTTCTTTTTGTTTTAGTTGAAAGAATTTTTAAATTTAAAAAAAAAACAATATATTAAAAAATCAAGCACTTTTATGTTGTGAACGTAACTGCTTTGCATAATTTAAAATTTTAATAAAAATGCATATGTATTATTAAATTACATTAATTTTTGCAATGTATCCCAGTTAGGAATAATAATTATTTATATACTTGTGTTTGTTTTTTTACTGTAGTCTTATCATGGTACCCTAATCTCTCAGACTTAATGTTCTTTTATATTAGAACATGCGCCCTAATATAACCGACTAGTTTGAACGGGAAGCGCCTCGCCAAAACGAGGCTAAAGTTCTACATAAAAAAACCCAAAAAAATGTAGTCTTGTATCGCCTCCTGCGCGGATTCAACTTCCGACTTCTGAAGCGTTATCTCAGTGACCAGAGCCAAGACTACATATACATAAGGCGTTCTCACTTTGTGCTGTGGTGTAAGCTTTCCAGCTAACGGGTATAACGGGTGTTCTGTGTCCTGTAGGTTTTCGGACCAAGATAAATTGATTAAATGATGGCAGCACCAGAAATTCCTGAATTTGTGATTAATATGGCAGAAGATCTAGAAGGAGGTGCCCTCCACAAACCAGGTACGTTGGTATTCACGGTTACTGGGCCACAAGCCATTAGAGCTTCATACTCTTTGATTGCTAGTATTATTGCAGGCCCTGCAGGAGTAGGCATGGGTGGCATTGCCACGTTATACCGCTTTGCAGGACCAAATAAATGGTACGCCACTTTAACGACGGCGGCACAAATGAGACATTATCAAGGCCTACATGGGAAAAGATTCGAGTGGTCGAACCTGCAGACGTCGGTGTACGTAGAATACCAAGATAAGGAAAAAATGAAGGGTATCCTACATTGGATACCACCCATTATGAAAGCTGAGGCAGTACAACTTATAGCAGCAGTGGTGTCGGGAGACAAAAGTGCAGATGTCTTTAGGATTAAGACAGCGTACGATAAATGGAATTTCTTTTACAGGCCGTCAACTCAACAGGTCCCGCATTTTATTCACATGAAGATGGCAGGGGTAGATGAGAAAGTACAACGTGTATGGGTATCTCTGCCGGGTCGCAAGATCCATTGGGTAAGCCAATGCCTGAGAAAGAGGGCGGCCACCAAACCCAAGCCTTCTGAAGTAGACAAAGCCGTCAACAACACTACACCAGCAGAGCAGAGTCAATCAGATGAGCGCCCTGCCATAGACTCCAGTGCCAGTCCAGTTAAGGTAGATGGCTTTACTGTGGTTAACCACAAACGCACGCCCAAGCAGAAAAGAGCCCTGCTACAAAAATGCGACTGGTTGGTGAAGTCGAGAGACGAAACACGCAAGGGACAATCAAGCAATTTGGCTGCACAACACGCACCGATCAAGCCCCCACTAGACCTATCTTCGTCACCATGGGCGATGCAAGAGGAACCTTATCCCGGCTGGTAAACGTCGACGCCAGTGGTTGACGAGCAATCTAGAGGCAGAGCGCCTCAACAACACCCAAGTACGTCAACAGCGAATTGCACGACGGACTTGCTGTCACAACCAGACCAGTCACCGACTGTACCAGCAACACAAGACAAGCTCTACCCTAGTTGGGCAACATTGACAGAAGATGACGGGCTGGACTCTTTGATGACGCTGCCCAATATTTTCATTGATGATGAAGAATTCAGCTCCGACAAAGAATGAGCCATTTTCACGTATGTTTCCTTTGTACTGTGTCCACGTGTGCGCAGTACTTTTTCGGTCTCAGCACAGTACGAGCTTTTTTCACGAGTTCACGATCTTCGGAGATGAACAGTACACATGTAGAGAAGACATCCCGGGTCCGGTGTGTGCATACAAGAGCCCCCAAGCTGGGTCTCACCGCTCTCCCCCCCCCCCCGGGAGCTAAACTAAGAGTGTGAAGCACAGAGAACGGCTCGTGAGGGTGACGACGAGCGGCCCCCTGCTGTTTCAAGTGGAGGCCTACGTAAGATTTGGAATGAGACATTTCTGTATACACTATAAGCGATATAGCGTAGGAATGTACATATGTTAAGGAAGTTGTGAATTTAAATGATTTCCTTTTTTATTGCTCGCACCCGCATTACACACACCATGTCCCTGTAGTCACACCTCAACATGCACCCAAACCACCAGAAGACAACAATCACTCTGTCCCACTATGACGGAACTGCTCGACAGCGCGTTTTTGCCTGCGCTCTGTCTGAATCCTCAGAGCGGTATGGCTTGGTATTTTTGGCCAACCTCCCGCTACCAGTATGTCATGCAGCCTAATCTTATTTTAACTTAACATTAACGGATTAAGGAATAAATTAGAACATGTTTTAAAACTAATACACAAACACAAACCTGACTTTTTATTTTTACAACAAACTAATATTACCTCAGACACTCATGCCAAACAGTTAGTAACAAAATTAGGATTAAGGCACGGTTAATTTAGTTTCGGCACTAGATATACGGGAGTGGTTATTCTGCAGATCACTGAGGAGTGGAAAGCAGTACTTAATAGGATAGACAGGGGTGGCAGAACTGTCATAATACAAGTACGAAACAAGCATAACAAAACATACACTCATCAACGTATACACACCCGCGACAAAATCTTACCAACCTGTATTTTATGACGGACTGTACGACACTTTAACTAGGTATTATAAAGGAGTTAAAATAGTGTTAGGTGGGGATTTTAATTATGTTTTATCACATTCAGATCTATCCAAGCAGTTCTTAGAGTCATAAGTACGGGATATGACAATCGAAAAATCTTTGCAACTACAACTTTTACAATCGATGTTACACGAACATGACCTTTTGGACATTTACAGACGAATAGAATCGCACACACTAGCATTGACATACCAAAACAAGACAGACCCATATGGTAGATGGGCCTCGAGACTAGATAGAGTTTATGCATCAAGTAGCTACATTGTACACAAAGCTTATCACATTAAAAATGCCTTTAAATTTACGGATCACCAAGCTGTCTACACAGTTTTAAATATGGGACACTCACACATGAAATTAAAGAGATCCCCGCATTGGAAATTTAACAATAACCTACTAAAAATACTTTCTACACAGAAAATATCGCAACTGATTCAATGATACACGCAGTACATACCCACAAACAACGTAGCAGAATATTGAGCATTTTTAAAACACACGATAAGATAGGACACAAATTCTAGCTACAATTTTACACAGGAGATTGAAAAAAGAAGAGAACATATTAGAAGAAGCACTTAGTTTAACTAAACAGTTAGATAGCACAAACCCGCACATCCATATTTTATAAGAGCAGTTAGACCAATACAAACAGTACACGTACAAATGGGATTTCTTAAGACAAAGTAAAGCACGATGATACAAGAGACACCCAACAGACAATATCTAGGGATAGAACAGAATGTACAACGAAGTGGACAAATACACGACGTTATAGATATGAATGGACAACAACAGACGAACAATGCTAGCATAAGTCACGCATTGTTTGAGTACAATAAGCAATTATATACTACAGAAGTCACTAACATAAATGTACAAGATAAATTTCTGCAATATGCAAAGTGTTTAAGCGGAGAAGAGAGCAAGAAACTAGATCAAACTTTAACATTAGACAACTTAAAGGCGGCTATTAGTACTTTTCAGAAAGATAAAACGCCCAGCCCAGACGGGCTCAAAGCGGAATTTTTTGTTTTTTTCTTCCACACTTTAGGGCCCCTTTTAATCAAAATGTTGGAAGAAGCCTTCCTGAAAGAAGAGCTCCCGGATAGTTTGAATCAATCGTAAATTGTGTTAATACCTAAAGACAGTACCGACAAAAAGTCAAATCAGAAATTACAGACCCAGTTCCTTATTAAATATTGACGATAAAATGCTGGCCAAAGCTCTCACTCTCAAGCTTAAACCACTCATGCATAGCATGATTCACGAAGATCAACAGTGTAGCGTACAAGGTAGAAGTATTTGTAGACACACGCATTTCTTACGGGATCTGATCACATACACGCACGATAGGCAGTATCAGAACGTAAGTTTATTACTAGATCAGGAAAAAGCATTTGATAGGGTGTCACATTCCTTTTTGCATAAGAGTCTACTAGCAAACAACATAGTAACATAATTTAGAACTTGGATTAAGATCTTATACAAAAAACCTCGAAGTAGTATATTAATCAACCACACGTTAACGGAATCCTTTAAATTGTCTAGGTCAGTTAGCCAAGGGTGCCCTTTGTCACCCTTGTTAAACATAGTAACGATAGAACCTGTTTTGGAAAAAAAATAAGACAAGATCCAAGCTTTACGGGAACCTTCGTACCCGGTAAAAGAGAAAGGACGTTATTAGCTTATGCTGATGACACTATATATTTTCCTACAAGAAACAGTTCTATCAATAATATATTAGACATTTTCACAGAATTTGGACATGCTAGCGAATCTAAACTAAATGTTCATAAATCTTCCATAATGGAAATAGGCAGATGGGCTAACAAGTCAAATTTTCCCTTTCATCTAATACAGGTGAACAAAATAAAAATCTATGGAATAAATTACGCATCTAACCCGAGGGACCCCAACACAGAAACATGAGCAACATTATTAGAAAAAATAAGAAACATATATAGAAGAATACAAAGAATATATAGCAAACGCTCAGAATATGCGAAAAAAAGCTAGTCTCAGAAATAAACAAGCTGATTAGGGCCTATATTTTCAGGAACACTGGATCTAGTATAAAGCACAAAACATTGTTACAACCAAAAGACAGGGGAAGGATAGCCTTACAAGACATTAACACTAACATAAATGCTTTAAGGATTAAATATATAGGCGAAATCATAAAAAAATCTAGGTCAGTACCCTCTGGCGCAATATTATATTGGGATTAGATTATCTCATTTATGCAAGCTAGACAACAACAAACATCACATTATTGGCACCCTGCCACTCCTTTACATGCAATGTATACTTAGCTTGGAAAGGAACGAACATTAAACAAAACAAGACATGAAACTCATATACAAACTTCTAGTAAGTGCACAAGAACCACCCTTGAGTACAAGAATAAAACCTGGTTACAACTTTTTCATAACCGACTACACAGAGAGCTTCACGAACATTCACGCAATAAACTTTAAACCACAAACAAAAAAAGTTATATTTTGACTACTTTACAATGACACCCATCGCTGATAAATCATCAATAAACACAAGAAGAACAGCGCCAAAATGCAAGTTATGCAGTGACAAAATAACAGAAACAGGAGACCACCTGTTTTAAACATGTAGAACAGTGGTCCCTACCCTAAACAAACGTAAAAGAATAATAACCTCCAATAAACAGCAAACACCCAATATGTACCGCGCCATCATGCTTAATACTTTACCAAAGACACCGAGACAGACAGAACTCAAATTACTAACTCTTCTAGCTGAATTCAGACACCTAGTTTGGACTTGTAGAAACAAAGCAGTACACGAAGGCAGCCAGTATGACCGCAACAAATTTCCGCAAATATACGCTCAGATGACACCAGATTTAACAGGACAGATTTAAAATGTTGACACTAGCATAAAATGTTAACAATAACACTTTTTCTGCCACTAAAATGGTGTAACTATTTTTAACATAAGACGCGGAGAAGGCAATGCGCACTGTATACATCTTTAAAACTAGCTTACCATCCTTGTCTCTTTCGCTTTTACCTCCCTGCAAATGTAAACATATTTTTTGTAAATAATACAGATGTTGTATAAAATCAGAACCAAATAAAGGTTGTTTAAAAAAAAAAGACTTCTGAAGCGGACAGACGTATTTTTGTTAACCTCAAAGTACACAAGGCTGATATACCCTTTTAAATTGAATGCAAAATTAGTAAATAAAATGACACTAAATACCCCAATTATAACCAATTTTCAGATTGAACAGGGTAGACCAAGATGGAACGAGAAGAGGCAATAAACGTCCGCTGTTAAGTGCTCGCTCTCCACCCATCACCTCTTCAAAACCACAACACAATGTAGCCTTTCATGAACATAAAGAAATATATAAACAAATTGTATTTTTGACCGGCAATAATTGCCGCCAGAATTAATTACAGCGATACAAACAAAATAGAAGTTTCATCGTGTGACACGACCGTGACCGTAAATCCCTGCTATTTCTTATGGTCGGCTCTTTCCTCTTCAAGTCCTGAGAACAACACATTTCTCCTATGATCAATCTCCTTCTCTCTATGCCCTTTCACCGTGTCTCGCATTGACCCAGGAAATAAATCCTGTAATTTCATTTCTGCTGCTACTTGTGCAGTTTTCCCTTGTTCACACAGAGTGCGGACATTCCAGGTGCCAATCCTGGAAATTTTCCCAGACGAAAAAAGGTTGGTCGGCAACCCATACTGCTTTCGGCTTTCTCTCGGTTTCTTCATGCGCCTCCTTTCCAGACGACATTCTTCTGTCTTGGGCGGCTAAGTTGATTTATATTCTGTATTTGACTTGTCCATGTTTGTGGAATTTTTTTGGTAAAAAGCTTTTTCTTTAAGGGATGTGGCAACCAGCCCCATGCCCAAACCTCCTTAGTCACGTTTTACGACATGCATGGTAGGGTTCAGTTTTACTATTCGTTGCTCCCCTTTCACGTTACCAAAAAATACTAGTGCCGAGTCCAATTACAAACGGAAGAAGTCAGTTGGGATTTGATTGTACAAAAGGACGTAGCCGACTTTTTGTGTCGCCATGTTTTCTTATAAACCAAGACAAGATTAGAGCTTAGTTTTCTATCAAAACTGTGATATACGAGTATATCTGCGATACGCAGCAGGTTGGTACCTTTTTTTTGCTCCACAGCATTTAGTTGATAGCATTAGCTTATTGAGAGGTTTTATCTTCCCCCCAGCTATCAAATAGACTCCAGGAATATACTACAACCATATATATATATATATATATATATATATATATATATATATATATATATATATATATATATATTTGGAGAAATGTTAAACATAATGTTCTACTTTGTTCAAGTTGGATTCGTTGAATTAATCCTTATATTAATTGGATATCAAGTCTGTCATACTAAACTGTATATGTGGAGTACTTACAGTTATATATGTGGAGTACTTACAGTTATATATGTGGAGTACTTGCAGTTATATTTGTGGAAAAGAAAGTGGTACTAGAACAAATAAAAGAGAACATCATTAGGCTGTTGCAATTTGTCGTAATTTTTAGAAGATAGGACTGAGGTAATTATGGTCCCATTAAATCAAAGGTGATAGTGACAGCTATGTGAAAGGAAGGTGTAAGAAATAGTTTCTGTTTCACGAGGTGGTGATAGTGTAAGAGAAAGCACAGTCTTAGATTTAGCAATTACGCTAATCCAACCTATCTTTTACGACTATATTTACTACTGACGCACACTCTCTCCTTGTATCAAATACAAGTTACACAACACTCACGTACACACAGTACGGTTACAGAAATACGTACAGACGTGAAAACATACTATGCGTAACATATAAAAAGGACAAGTGTTTGACCAACACTATTTCTTAAGGTTTATTATGTTTATTAACGCTTTAAAATATCACAACATCTAGAAAGAAAGTATTATCATTACATCAATGAATTATATTTTACAGACAAGAATGAAAATATAATCAAATAGGTCTCCATCTTGTATGGGATAACTAGGAAAGATCCTAACAGAGGTAATTTACCCAAAGAAAAAAAAGATCAAATTAATTACCAATGGGAGTAAGGAATGGTCAGGACGAATACGACTAAGTCCTTAATTTTACCTATCCCGAGAAGATAAAAAAAAAACTCAGATTTAGTGAGAGATAAATAAGAGAAGGTAGGTCGGTTAGTAAATAACAAAAATACTAGTATCCTTCTATCCGTTTACTCACTCAGACAGTACAGTGGCCCACTCTCAGTTATGCTTACCAAATGGTGACTCTGCATACTCTCCTCGGAGGGTGGGGGGGGGGGGGGGGGGTGTGTGGTGGGGGGTGGGTGGGTGTGGGGGGGGGTGGGGGGGGGGGGGGGGGGTGGGTGGGGGGGGGGGGGGGGGGGGGGGTGGGGGGGGGGGTGGGGGGGGGGGGGGGGGGGGTGGTGGGGGGGGGACAGTAACTGTGGCCCACTCTCAGTTTATGCTTATTCTGCATTTACTCTCCTCGGAATTTAAACACAAAGAGTTATTTAAAAAAAACTAATCAGTCATATTCAGGGTCAAGTGTAACCCCAGACGTTTCCGATAAGCTGACTTCTATTGTTCAGTGAGTCGCTACAATTGTTGCCTTAGTATTGGTGCCTGGCTATTATTCCTTTTTCACTGCAGGTATTTTCTTTGGATAAGTGTTTCTATTGTGTTGGCACTGTCCTGGCAATTAATATGGTAAAATATTGTTCCAGTGCGGTCTAGTCTCAGTTGACTATGACACTCAGTGACGTGATGGGAAGAAAAAATGTAAAGTGATGAAAAATCTACTGTTCGTTGTGGTGGAACCCGAATACGAACATCGAGTTTTCTTAAATAAATCCGATGAAGGAAAAAGAACTCCGGTCAGTGGTCAGATCAAAAGTACTGACTTACGGCTTTGGCCGACTGTTAAATATATTATGATGTAAAAAAGTTGTATTCTGGGAATGTTCAGTACCAGTTTAAAATTTTTTTATCTATTATTGTTTGTTTTTCTTGCTTTAGCTTCTCTTCATAAATAGAGGAGTGGACCGCGCATGGGTCACCACATGAAGCTGGTCATAACAATAATTATTTGTATGCTGGTAGGAACCTCAGATCAAAGAAACGCTGGATCGCAGGGTTTGATCAGCCTGGATTATTAGGAAGATAAACATAAGATCATATTATAATCATATTGTAACTGTCTTTTTTTTCTTGTTGAGGTGATCACTGGCCCAAGACAGTATACATGTTGTTAGATGTGTAGTGCGAGCGTATGATGAATTGAGTGTGGGTGCGAATGAAGGCGCGAATGTATTTAGGCTCGTATAGATGTAGATCCTGCAACCCATACTCTCACATGCAGTAATCAAGGATGCTTTGACACTGCAGGCATGTTTCAAGACATTTATTGACGGGAACACACATAGTATCAACAGGAACAGTCAGTGTAACAAGGTCATGCTGACCTGACATCGATAGGTATACATTTGGCATTCAAAAAGGTAAACATCAGAATAGACGTGCATGGTCAATAGCAAAGTTCTTCAATAATGACAGTTCGTAGCGTCGCCCTTGGCGTCTCTGACTAAACGCGTCAGATGCCTTAGTTACTTTGACACACAGGTGCAACTTGGCACTCCCCGCCAATCGCACATATCAGGCTGTAGTATAATAGCCGGAAGCACAGGCCTCGTTCTGACGTCGGCCGTGTACTTCTGTTAAATAGGTTATCATCAACCCTGCAGTAATACTTATTGTAGATAGAAGTTCCGCCAATCTGCGGCTCCCACAATATATCTTCGTCACTGGATTTCTGGACAATATAAGACTAACAGTCTTGGATGGCTACCTCGAGCACAAATATATAAGTTCTGAAATGGCGGATCAGTGAGCTGCTGTTCACCCTAGGTAATCCTTTACATGTTCTGCCACCGAAAAGCGTAATAATGCATAAAGGTCGGTATTACCTGGCAAATGAATCCTCAGAACATCACAAGGAATTCTGTCGTCATCCCGACGCACAGAGATTCACTGGGGAAAACTGCCATAGCAGTTACTTCGAAGATTCTCCCCGAAAAACAATGGACTCTTGGTCCCTTCAGAAAAACAGGACCTCCCGTCTTCCCGGAAGTATATCTCACTCCCGCTTAAAAAAACCTTCCCATAGGCCTACGCCGAACTGTCAACCTCTGACCCTAAAGGTCAAACACAATGAATGAATAAACAAGGGAAGACAACCCCTAATCAACCTGACATCGCAGGTAATGACACAATTATACTTATGATACAAACATAAGCAAATAACTTGACAGATGACTTCGTCGAAAATGACAGCAACATTACTACCACCCCCCTGTAAAAAAAAAATGCAATTTTTTTTTTTTAATATGTTCATGAGCAAGATAGCACCAGTATCACTTCTGTGCTCATGCAAACAATGAACCTAATATCAGGTACAATAGAAGAGGGTACAAATCATCTCCCAACATAGGAGAAAATATTTCCTTTAAGCCAAACAAACTAAGGGATACCATTCAAGAAACCTAAGTTGCTGGCAATACCAATCATATATCAAACATTACTAAATAATATAATCATAGCAATATACAAATGTCAATGCTATTTTAGCAACATATCACTGATGGATGGACAAAATGAAATTTGTTAAATTATCTAAACATCATCCAAATACATTTGTATTACAACATATTATGATATTAAAGACAGACCTAAGTCTGAAAGTATATCAGGAAAAACTAGGACACAAGATTTAACTGGAATCATGTGGGCATCTAGACAATATGTCCGCCATCACATTATCCGAACCACGGATAGCTCGCACCGTGAAATGGAAAGGCTGAAGAGCAATAGCATAACGAGCAGATCTCGAGCTCTTCAAATCCTTACTTTGCATAGCCGTAAGAGCTTTTTGATAGGTTTCCATAAAGAAATGCGCGCCCAGAAGGAACCTTTGTAGCTTAAGAATGGACCAAACCATAGCCAACAATTCACGGTCCAAAACCGAGTAATTCCTTTCTGCCGCATTTAGCTTCCTAGAAATATACATTACAGGATGCAGAGTTCCTGAATATTCCTGCATTAGTGCCGCTCCAATGCCAGTGGAAGAGGCATCACTACGAAGGACAAAAGTCTTATCAATCGTCGGTAGTCTTAAGATAGGATGAGATGAGAACAAATTCTTAACCTGATCCAATGAAGATTGGCATTCTTGGGACCAACGCACCATATTAGGAGAACCTTTTTTCAATAACGTTGAAAGTGGTGCCATAATGGAGGACAGATTCTCAATGAATCTTCCATAGAATTGTATCAATCCCAAGAGACTACGCACTTGCTTTTTTTGTCTTCGGAACCGAGATATTTAATATCTTTGAAATGTTTTGGTCCTCTGTCTTCAACAGACCATGACCAACTCGATGACCTAGGAAGGAAATTTCACTAAACCCAACAAAAGCTTTAGAGGGTTTAGCAGTCAAACTATGCTCACGTAGAGTAGATAGTAATTCCTTCAGACCCACATAGTGTTCTTCCCAAGTATCGCTGAAAAGACAGATGTCGTCTAAATATGCAATGACATCTGCACGATCTGATAGAATTCGTCGCATCATGCGCACGAAAGTCGCTGGGGCGTTCATAAGCCCGAAAGGCATAAAATTCCATTGAAACAGACCCCTAGGTGTCGAAAAAGCAGTGAGAGGTTTGGCGTGTTCCGTCAGTGGGACTTGCCAATAACCTTTCGACAAGTCTAGTTTAGTAAAGAATTTAGCTTTAGAAAGTCTAATAAGTAGATCATCTAATAACGGCATAGGTTCAGCATCGAACTTCGTAACTTGATTTAATTTGCGATAATCAACGCAAAGACGTATGTTATTGTCTTTCTTTCGAACAATAACTATCGACGAAGAATAAGCTGAAGTGGATGGTTCAATTATTTGTAGCTGAATCATTTCATCCAATTCTTTCTCGACTTGTGCTTGAAAATGAATAGGTATTGGGTATGGTCTTACTCTGATCGGATTACGATCAGTAAGTATGATGTCATGTTCTATGACATCTGTGTGTCCAGGAATGTCGGTAAGGACATCCTGATATGATTGTAACGTAGAGGATACTTGACGCTGTTCGTCAAAAGACAAGTTGGAAGAGATTGTAACGTCTCTCCACGATTCCGTTGAAGTAAGTGGAATCGCAGGAAGAGGTAAGTTCACGTCAGAAAAAATAGTTTCCTCATCCTGTATAACGGACAGGGATGAGATGTGACCATATTGAACTGGAGAGTCGTCCGTCGCCTGGAAAATAGGCTGTAAATAGTCTGGACGTTCAATAAACTCTGTTAGCATATTTATATGGAAGGATTTATGCCTTCCATCCACATCGACAATATAGTCGACATCAGAAATTTTCGAGACTATAGTGTATGGACCCTTCCAAGAAATGAGAAGTCTATTCTCTCTTGAGGGCAGTAAGACATATGCTTTGTCTCCAGGACAAAGTTGACGTAGGCGTCTTTTCTTATTAGCAAATCGCCTAGCTTTTTCTTTCGCAAATTCGGAAGATGAAGTTGCTAACCTGCACGATTCGATAATCTTTTCTCTAAGAGCTATAACATATTCATATGACGATTGTGTATCATCGTCAATATTATCGGAAGTTATCAAATCGTGTAACAAGGACATTGGACCGCGCGGTTGCGCGCCAAAGACAAGTTCGAAAGGAGAAAACCCTGTATGCTCGTTGGGAACCTCTCTATAGGCAAAGAGGACTGCAGGTAAAACCCTGTCCCAATCTTCAGGATGATCCTCCGTTATCTTGCCAAGTAAGTTCTTTAGTGTCCTGTTAAGACGTTCTACCAATCCATTGGACATTGGATGATAAATACTACTGAGAGACCTTTTAATGTCTAGCGTAGCCATTACCTGAGACATAACGTCCGAAATTAACTGAGTGCCGTGATCCGACAGTATTTCTCCGGGGAATCCCAGACGAGAAAATACGAGCCAAAGAGCATCAGCGATATCGACAGTTGATATGCTCTTCAGAGGAATAGCCTCTGGCCAACGCGTGCACATGTCCACGCAAGTGAGGATAAATTGGTGTCCTCTGGCTGACTTAATTTTGAACGGACCAATGATGTCTATAGCCATTTTCTGAAACGGCCGAATCGGAATATCTGCAGCCTGAATAGGAGCAGCATGTCTCGGACCCCTAGACTTGACCTCTTGCAAAATTTGTCAAGATCGGCAATAAATTCGGATGTCTTTATTCACGAATGGCCAAAAGAATGACGCAAGGACTCTAGTTTTAGTTCTGGAAAAACCCATGTGTCCAGCACACTGAGAATCGTGTGCATGCCGAAGAATTAAGGCTCTCATACACTTAGGCACAAGAATTTGCGAATGCATAGACTTGTCCGAGTGTTGTACCATTCGTACCAATATACCATTCTTCATAGTAATATACGATTTGTGATTCGTATTTTGATTGGGATCCCCTTTCTTTGCAAGAAGGAAGTATTTCTTCAAAGAAGGATCCTCTTCTTGACGTTTAACAAACGAGTCATGGGAAATCACCAAGTGCTCGTCTTGGCTATCAACTTCATTACTATTATCAGATGAAGTTGGGGGATTAAGAGCTTGAGCTCTTGTCATCACTGCATTGACCGTTTGAATGTTTTCTTCTTCCCAACTAGAAATTTGTTGCGGGGTGCATTCCTTAACCCCATGAATACGACCGATTATAAGATCCGCAATAGGATTAGGAAGAAGACATGCATGGACATCTCCTGTGAAGAAAGGAGTGTCAATCCTAATAATAGCAGTAGGATAGCTTTCCATAGTACCACCAAATGTAACACATTTGATTGTTTTTCCAGTGGCACAGCAAGGATCTATCAGAGACTCCTTAACCCCGACGGTAGTACATCCCGAATCGAAAAGTACTGAGACTAGCCTATCATTTATTAGACCTTTATCTAAGATGAGAGATCCTCTCCCATCATGCGCAACTGTAGCAGGTAGAGCAGGAAGAGGGTGACCACAACTTAGCGTAGATACAGTTGATGAGTCAAACAATGTTAAGCATTGGGGGCATTCAGTTGCTCTCCCAAAATCGAAAGCACAACCAGTGATAGCCCTAGAGTTACCACTATCATTTGCTGTATTACAGGCTCCATCAAACTCTTGTTGTGCAGAGTTTGCCTGTTGGTAAGGTCTTTTCTTGTTAAACCTAGGTCTACCTCGATTATCATTTCCCCTGTAATTATTTCGACTATCATTTTCCCTGTAATTATTTCGACTATCATTTCCCCTGTAATTGTGATCATATTGTCTATTGTAATCATCATTCCGGTTTGAATCCCGGTTTCTAAATTCACCATCGTCATAATCTTGACGTCGAGAATGATTAACTCGAAAATTTGAATAGTTATTATTTGGATAGCCTTTGCGAAAGTGTCTCAAATTATTACCACTAAAATTACGAGAACTACCATCTTGTCTCCACTGCATAGACGAAGAACCATCATGTGTTGGATTACTCCGCTTCTGAGTGTAATTTTGATTACTTCCCCTATTCCAATTTTGTTGAGCACCCTGAAATTTTTTTTTTGAAATTAGGGCCATATGGTGTTGCCGAAGCAGCTGGCAACCCTTCTTTCACTTTAGAATTGCTAACTGTAGCATGGGGATGTGCTGTGGCATACTGACAACAGTATTCCTCCATTTCTTTTAAGTTTTTAGGCTTACGCTCATGAAGGAATGCAAGAAAAGAATCATTAACAGATGACAAAACCTTATCTCGCAATAATAAGTCCATTAGACCTTCATATGTTTTCTCAATCTGAGACAACTCAACCCATCGTGTAAATGTACGACGTATCTTTGTAACAAAATCAGAGAAATCTACTCCATTTTCTGGCAACATTGTCCTAAAACGAAGACGATAGTCTTCTTGTTTTAGTTGATATTTTTTTAGTAATGTTGCCCTGACAACATCATAATTAGTCCTCTCATGTTCGTCTATTGTCATAAGAGTAGTCACTGTGTCACCTGTAAAAAATGGCATCAGTTGTTCAACATATTTTTCCTTTTTTATGTTATGCGTATCGCACAAAAATTGGAATCTATCTAGATAATCTGCTACGTCATCCTTTAAAGGATTGAAATGAGGCAATTTAATCCTACTAACAAACTCCCTTGTCGTACTCGAAGTTGTTTGCTGAGCACCCGTACTCGCCAATTTCAATTTCTCTAACTCCAAAGTTGCGAGTTTTTCATCAAGTTCCATCTTCTGTTTTCTTTCCTCATGTTCCATTTTTCTAATTTCAGCCTCAGCTTGAGCTTTCCTCTCCTCTGCAGCAGCTTGAGCTTTCCTCTCCTCTGCAGCAGCTTGAGCTTTCCTCTCCTCTGTAGCAGCTTCTTTGTCTAATCTCCTTTGTTCAGATTCTTTGTCTAATCTCTTTTGTTCAGCTTCAAATCTCTTTTCCTCCACCTGCATCTGCAATTTCTTTTGTTCAGCAGCAATATCAGCTTCTCTGTCTAGCCTTTTTTGTTCAGCAGCTGCTTCTCTTTCTAATCTTTTCTCTTCAGCCATAGCTTTTTTTTCCTCTGCAGCAGCCTTTCTCTCTTCAGCAGCTAATGCTTTGTCATACTGAGCAACAGCCCACTGTTCTAACTGTTGACCAGTCTTATCAAGGGCTCTCCCTTGTGTAATAAAGTAGTCCAATGTAGACATCTTGTCTACTGAGATCAGTAACTTGCAGAAGTAAATATATTAAATTATCCAATTTAATGGGAGACAAGTCTGAAATGCTAGACTTGTATACTCACTTCACTTTCTTTCACACTCTTAGTCTTGTTTATAATGTAACCAAAAAATCACCTGAGTACCTGTGGAAAAAAAATTCCCTTATATCCCACTCACTATGGGCACAAGTCTTTTTTATAAAGAACTTGAATATGTATTTCACCTTGTCTCAATCTTTGTAGATAACAAGTCTTTTATCAAAGAACTTGTATAAATATCTTATATAATAATATTTTATTAAGAAACTCTATATGAAGAGTCTACCTTATCAATAATATCAAAACATGACCAAGTATGTGTATGTAGACTGTGCATGACAGTAATGTAGTATAACCAAAAAAAATACAAAGACAAAGATACAAAACAATACAAATGGCAACACTGTTTTAACCAAAAATGTGTAGAGAAATACACAAGAAAGGAGAGACCTACAGAATACAAACAAAACAAATCGACAATCAAAACTGAAAAACAGACAAAATATTACAAAAACAACGTTAAGTACAATTACATCACAGCTAATATCAATAGCGACCAATTGTCACTAGCAAATTTCCAAATTAAGAAAATTTGCACCTACAGAACGCTTACAGTAAGCCTCGATCAAGTGGCATATTTACCGTAAGACCCACCAACCGAAAAACCCGCAGAAAAATACACAAAACAGTAGAAGTAACATAATATAGCAATCAATTTCAATGTGTTGCAGAACAAGTTCAGTCACAGCTGAAACTAAAATAAATTCCTTGCTCCTTGCGAACACAGAAACGAAATGTCAAACGCGCACTGAACGTCAAATCCACTGTAACATAAAGTGGTATTCACGAACCAAAGTTACTATGACCTTCTCAAATTACGCCTTGCACATTGAATGTTTACAATTTCCACGTACTGTTTACAGACACTTGACCTCCAACAATGTAGCTTGAATGCTGTGACCTAGAAAAGTCTGTTGTTGAATGAAACGTGTAACAACCAGCAGTACTGTTTACAATAGGAACCCGCCTTCTATGCAGTTATGGTCCACGTAGCAAATGCCTAGTAGTTAACTTCAGTACATGTCTTGTTATGCTTTATGTAGCATTATAATATAAATGCTCGTACTGTTTATTTGGGTCAACCGTTGATGACCTATTTCTGTCCTGTTGTAGCCAAAACTTGCAAGTGTAGAATTAGCGCTGTGTGTTACGGCTGTCCCGTGTGTAGCTTAGACCCACAGATCAGAAGTGTAATGTGTACTTGTCCTTCTTGTAACTTTCTCGACAAAACTGGAGACATCATACATGTAAAAGCCAACCAGGAATGTAAATTTCTGGATCCATAAATGTCAACAATAATGTCAAATGCTCGCTCTGTTCTTTTTAAACCCACAGATCTGGTCCATCAGAAATGTAAGTTTCTAGACCACATTGGCGACAAGAAATGTATCATAAGAGCCCACGTAACTGGTCCACCAGAAATGTAACTGTCTTTTTTTTCTTGTTGAGGTGATCACTGGCCCAAGACAGTATACATGTTGTTAGATGTGTAGTGCGAGCGTATGATGAATTGAGTGTGGGTGCGAATGAAGGCGCGAATGTGTTTAGGCTCGTATAGATGTAGATCCTGCAACCCATACTCTCACATGCAGTAATCAAGGATGCTTTGACACTGCAGGCATGTTTCAAGACATTTATTGACGGGAACACACATAGTATCAACAGGAACAGTCAGTGTAACAAGGTCATGCTGACCTGACATCGATAGGTATACATTTGGCATTCAAAAAGGTAAACATCAGAATAGACGTGCATGGTCAATAGCAAAGTTCTTCAATAATGACAGTTCGTAGCGTCGCCCTTGGCGTCTCTGACTAAACGCGTCAGATGCCTTAGTTACTTTGACACACAGGTGCAACTTGGCACTCCCCGCCAATTGCACATATCAGGCTGTAGTATAATAGCCGGAAGCACAGGCCTCGTTCTGACGTCGGCCGTGTACTTCTGTTAAATAGGTTATCATCAACCCTGCAGTAATACTTATTGTAGATAGAAGTTCCGCCAATCTGCGGCTCCCACAATATATCTTCGTCACTGGATTTCTGGACAATATAAGACTAACAGTCTTGGATGGCTACCTCGAGCACAAATATATAAGTTCTGAAATGGCGGATCAGTGAGCTGCTGTTCACCCTAGGTAATCCTTTACATGTTCTGCCACCGAAAAGCGTAATAATGCATAAAGGTCGGTATTACCTGGCAAATGAATCCTCAGAACATCACAAGGAATTCTGTCGTCATCCCGACGCACAGAGATTCACTGGGGAAAACTGCCATAGCAGTTACTTCGAAGATTCTCCCCGAAAAACAATGGACTCTTGGTCCCTTCAGAAAAACAGGACCTCCCCGGCTTCCCGGAAGTATATCTCACTCCCGCTTAAAAAACCTTCCCATAGGCCTACGCCGAACTGTCAACCTCTGACCCTAAAGGTCAAACACAATGAATGAATAAACAAGGGAAGACAACCCCTAATCAACCTGACATCGCAGGTAATGACACAATTATACTTATGATACAAACATAAGCAAATAACTTGACAGATGACTCCGTCGAAAATGACAGCAACACATATCCTAGCACACGCGTTTAGGTAAGACTTATAAATCACTCCGGTATTAAATTAAATTTAAACTGCACAAAGTCTAGCTAATCTCGTTGCTCCTAACATGAGATATGAACACTAGTCGTTATACAATTATTACACCAGATGGAATAGAAAATAAATCGCGTTCTCTAAATTATCAACCGCCTAGCATCTATGATTTTATTTAAAGCATTTCTTACTGGGAAAAACGAGAAATTAAATTACTTTACGGCTGGAGAAAATTTAGCTATAATTGTATTTAATACGTTTCAATTTAACACAAAAATCCCAGAGAATTATAGATGAAACTTAACACGTTAAAACACTTAAATGCTAATATACTATTAGTTACCGCAAATCAGGAAACTGAGTTAATCTCCGCGTATATTAAAATCCAAGATGAAATTAAGGCTCTAAAATGCGCGCTAGACCATTCAAGAATCCTGTAGCCAACTGATAACTGAATATTTAAGAGATGCCTATATATATAAAATGGTTAAAAATTGTTAGCTCCATGTTAGATTTTTCATCTCTGCCTGATTCTCGTTAACTTTTTCGGTCGAACCATAAATCAAAGCTATTTTTTTACAACTTCGCCGTCAGGCTCCGCCGTTCCTGCAGAGATTTCTTCCCCGCGTTGACGGTTCTCGTTCTGGTGTTAATCGGAGGTGTTGCAGAACTCGCTCTCTCTTAGTGATTACAAAAGACGTCGATAACTGACTGCCGGTGCCGCCTCTAGTCTGCCTCTTGGAAGGAATGACATTAAGAGATCCAGAGATTGCTAATTATAATGGCTCGTGAGAGAAGACCGTAGGCGTGGCTAAATTGAAATTAAGACAGAGGGCGAATGACATGGCTTACAGCGCGCTCACTTGGACATGCTATTTAGGGAAGCGCGTGGAACACACGTTGAATCGAGTTGCTTGGTAAGAAATAAAGGGGTGGCAGTGGGATTAAAGCGATTGATCGAGATGCTCGATTTTCATACGTCACACTATTGCCAGGTAATAGTCATAAAAGAACCTGTGAACCAACTCTTCAACAAATTCGTATCTCTGGTGATTTAGCTAGTACAAAAAAAATCTTACTTGAAGATACCAAACCCAACGGATTATCCCATCCCGGCCACGGTGTTTCTGTCTACCCAGTTGTATAAATTGATACCTACTCTGCTCTGAGTTAGCGATGGCAAAAGCGGTGTTAACGAACTGTTCCCCATGTCATGAGCTGAAATGTATGACAATTCTTTAAGAGTAACACTTTGATACAACTCAAGGACTGGGAATGATATGTCAAGATCGCCAATGTAAAAAAAATGATAGAAAGAGCGAGACAAATACTAGTGGAATAAGAGGTGAGAAATCGCTATTATTGTCATTTGTAACATTTTACTCCTCAGTGCAGTTATCTGCTATGGGGTTACCTTGCTTCTTCTTCTTCTTTGACCTTTGGTCCCTGACTGACACAGCAATCACTGGCCAGTACGCGTACTTACGTCTTGTAAGGCAGCAACAAATTGTCTCCACTTTGCTCTGTCGGTGGACACCCTTTGTGCAGTGCCTTAACTCTGGCTCACGTTTTGCATCTCGGCTTCCACAGTTCTTCTCCAGGTTCTCTGTGGTCTGCCTCACTTTTATCATCCTTCTAGGGTCCATAGCATAGCAGTCTTGCATTGGTCTTGAGGCTTCTTTTGAGGACATGGCCAACCCAGTTCCAGCGTCTGCCTGCATTGATGTTGTGTATATTTTGTGACTGCACCGTGTAAATAGTTCTTGGATGGTGAAGGCATTCGGCCAAAAATAAGAAGAATTCGAAGAATTTTCCTTAGGCAGGTTGTGTGGAGTGAGGACAATTTGGACATTTCATTTTCATTTACTCTCCAGCACTCCGCGCCATACATGAGTACAGAAAGTCTGCAACTCTCGTATAATCTTAATTTGGTGTTTGTGCTATACTGAGAAGATTTCCTAATGTTGTTTAGATTTGCAAATGCTGTTGTGGCATTTTTTCCTTCTGTTACTGATGGTGGTACAAGCAAAGACATAAGTAACAGAATGAATAAAGTGACGGCCTTGACCTCTACCTTAATCTGGCTAAAAGGTCAACGTTGTCTCATAGCAGATACTGTCGTAGAGGAGAGAAGTTATAGAAATGTCACTATACCAGGTTCAGCTTTATGCACTGGGCTGATCAGTCCCTTGTGTTCCTGCCTTTGCATTCACTAACTTAAGAGCCAATACCCATCTGTAGCCATGTTGACTAGAGCGTAACGCTACCAGGTTCAGCTTTATGCACTGGGCTGGTCAGTCCCTAGTGTCCCTGCCTTTACCTTCGCTAACTCAAGAGCCAATACTCATCTGTAGCCAGGTTGACTAGAGCGTAACGCTACCAGGTTCAGCTTTATGCACTGGGCTGATCAGTCCCTAGTGTCCATGCCTTTGTCTTCGCTAACTCAAGAGCCAATACCCATCTGTAGCCAGGTGCACTAGAGCGTAACGCTACCAGGTTCAGCTTTATGCACTGGGCTGATCAGTCTCTAGTGTTCCTGCCTTTGCCTTCGCTAACTCAAGAGCCAATACCCATCTCTAGCCAGATTGACTAGAGCGTGACGCTACCATATTTGGAACTGTGGACCCAGTAACTTCGCAGCAAGAGAGAAGCGCTCTAATTACTCGACTATTAATTCTTCCCCGTGTTAAGAAGCACGAAAACTATCTCAATAAGCATAGGAGACCCTGGGGATGGGGGCGTGGGGAGGATTTTTCTGCTTTCCGAGATTGCGTAATAACAAAGTTGGATTGATCTTCTGGTTAAAGTAGTGCACACAAGAAGAAAATGCATCTTTGAAACTTGATTAGAACTTATTTAATCAAGAACAGCTCTCAAAACATTAAATTTTGTTTCAAGTGAAAACAAGTTGTCCTGCTGTGCGCAAGTTGTTTGCCTCAACTCAAGGGTGATAAAAACAGCAGTAAATGCTTTTCAGGCCAAAGGATTCTGGTTATTTTTTTGTCTATACTTACGCCCTGATGCGCTGCAGATGTTTGAAAAGTAGTTTCCGATTAAGCGCGCATACTGAGGCCTGGTATCTAGGTGTGTTTTATTCTCTCCAGATGTCCGTTACCCCCTCGATAATTTTTTTTCATCCACTACTTTGGCAGAGAGTCTACTCCGTTCAACCTAATTTTCGGTTATAATTTGGATATTCAGTATAACTTCAGTTCCATTTTTTTGTTCTCTGTTATTTACATCAGAATCATATTTACAGTTGATTGTAATTTGTGTTAGTTATTTCCAGCAGGATTTCTCTTCAGTATTCTTCGAGTCCATTTTTTTTTGTTAGTTTGACGTGCTGATGTTTTACATTTGTCCCTTTTATTTGTCCTTATTTGTATATCGTTATAATGGTCACTGTCATTAAATATTAATTTTCCTGTTAAATATTTCTTGTTATTCAGTGTTATTCTTTAATTTCGTTTATTATGACTCTCTGTGAAATACATACGTATAGGATACTGGAACTGTCGAAGTGCCTACCAAAGTGCAGTCATTATTCAAACAATCATCAGTGATTTTGATATACTAATGAACCAGGAGACCAATTTAAAAGTGAATACTGTTGTCAGTTTCCCACGTTACAGATGATACACAAATCCGAATGGGCCTGGCAGACGAGGGCAAGCGATGTATGGGAAAAATGAAATCCCTAATGCATAGCTGGATAACAGTTTCCATTCTAATGAAGATGCAGAATTGCAGGGGCTTAATAAACATAGCGTTAATAAACATAATAAACCTTAAGAAATAGTGTTGGTCAAACCCCTGTCCTTTTATATGTTATGCATAGTTTGTTTTCACGTCTGTACGTATTTCTGTAACCGTACTGTGTGTACGTTGAGTGTTGTGTAACTTGTATTTGATATAAGGAGAGAGAGTGCATCTGTAGTGAATATAAGCGGTCAAGAATGGCAAGTCTTCAATTTATATGCCCATGTGGATTGCCTCCCGGAAGAAGGCAGCTGGGAGTTCCTGACTAAATCGTCCAAAGAACCTAAGAAGATGTGCTTAAATGAAGGTGATTTTAATGCTAGACCTATGGAGTGGGGGAACTCCAAGGAATATAGACAGGGTATTGCCATGAGCCAGGATTTACTCAGCTCAAACCTATATATTTTAAATGATTGACTCCAAACAAGACTGGCATCTAGACCAGGGGATAATGATGGTGTCATAGATCTGGCATTGATTTCTAGAGCTGCTGCCACCTCTGCTCGTTAGAATGTATTGCAATATCACGAAAGCGATCACCTACCATGTTGTAGCGAGATGGTAAATTTAGATGAGAGATGATAGTACCAAGTAGTATTTGATTTAAAGAATAGCATCCCAGACTCAGAAAAGATAACTGGTGTAGAGATGACATAGGATGAAGTTGTTATAGAAGTAGTGAACCGGTAACTAAGTTGCCCTCTCGCTGGACCTCTGTTATGCTTATAGGGAGAATATAAATGGCTATAAGATATCCCTTCATATTTACAAATACATTAACGCATTGAACATTCAAAATAATTCAATAATTTTAAATGTAACGAAATCATTTATTTTAAGGCGTACTTGTTTATTGTTATATATATATATATATATATATATATATATATATATATATATATATATATATATATATATATATATATATATATATATATATATATATGTATATATATATATATATATATATATATTGTAACAGTATATATGTTCGACAAAATATTAAGTTGGTCACGCTGTGAGTGGCAACATTGAGATAATGAAAAAACCCGTTTGGTCAGCTGACCGGAAGGGAGGTGGACACAAATTCTGGCGCAAAATGTGAGTTGACTTGCTGGCCATAGACCGGGATAGGTCGTATTTATGTTCCCTGTCAGCGTTTCGCTGGAAAGAGTCTGTCATCGTTGTTCTGATCTAGTGCTTGCGTTTTCTTCATGCGATCTTTGGATAGTAGTGCATAATGCTAGAGTGTTAATGTATTTTTCTAGTGACATTTCCTTAGACCGGTGATGTTGAGTCATTTGTGGTTTAGTTTGTGTGATCGTAGTACACAATTTCGCCTGTGGGCGAAAATCATTGTAACGTCCAGTCAGGACGGCCATACCAGTGGGTATGATGCTTATTTATTAAGTTGCTAGTAATTTAAGCTGTATTGGCATGTGTGGTCAGTGTATTTCATATGTATTATGAGCCGTGTGGGGCTTTATTGTGTGTAGTGCTTTATTAAAAGGGAACTTATCTGTTAAAGGTGTTATAGTTAATTATTGTCAGCTACTGTATGCTGTGGTCGTCCTCTAGTGGTACGAGTCAAGTATGAAAGTGTTTAGATATTGAAATCCATAGCATAAGTAGTTTCCTGACATCAGAGGGCTCGTCCGATTTAGTTTTGGTGAACTTATAGGCCGTGGGGCCATTGTTTCATAGTATTACATGATATTTGGCAGCAAGGCCGTAATGCCTATATTTTCTATATACAGGCCAGTAAGAATGTTGCACACAGAGTGTTAGAAGGTTGTAGCCGTGTTGGCGCCTTCACAGTACCTACTAAGTCACGGTAGTGAGTTACTTTTTGTTGTCTGTGTGTTTGTCAGTTAACAGTGGTGAACTGTAGGCGGTCAAGTGTGACGCGTCGCGATACGCAACCTAGTTTTGTTTGCAGGTCACAGTGTACGGGTGTTGTTTTCAAGATCAGAGAGTTTTGGACAGTGTGTTTGGCATTGTGTTACAAGTTAATTATGGTGCTACAGTGTCGATTAATAGTAGGATGTGTGGCACAAGCGATAGATTCAATTTGCAGAGTGCATCTGTGGTGTCAGTTTGAGGTATTGCAGGTTTGTGTTGTAGCGTAGTGATAGTGATCCAGGTGGAGCAGAGGAGTTTGAGGTGTCGGTAACTGTCGTGGAACAACTTCTCACCGACCTTTCTTCTGTCTATTATTTTATTCCTCTTAAAAATCTCTCGCTAGATTGTAAACAATTTCCCTTCAGATATCTTTTTCATTCTTATAATGAAAAAGTCTCTCTTTCACACTCTTCACTAGCTGGTTCTCACGACCAAAGGTAATAAATTATTCCCCCACCAGCGAAAGTCGAAGGTGAAAAAACACGGTGCAACGTCCGGAAGTTGACCTGTGTTGGGTTCACGAAGGGAACGCATGTAAAAACACGTACACAGTGGACACTAGGGCGAGTTTAATGAAATTAACTTGATATCCCTGCGAACAAAATAGAATTTGCAACAATGTCACCCAAGACACAGCCCACCCCTGCCCGGGAACCTCACCCTGGAATTGGGAGCGAATTTTAAGCATTAGAACGGCAAACATCATTCGGAGCAGACACACTCTGGGCCCAAGTGGGCATTTCTTGTTGCAAATATCCGTAGTGAATTCAGTTGAGCGAAGTAAGTAGATCTAACTAATACTGATGATTTTATAACATTATTAATCATATGTTTATCCACAGCTTACTATTGCAGTAACCTTTTGTTAAAGAAAGTTTTAAATGCATTTCTAATTTCAGTGACAATAATTGTTATTTGCATATTTACAGAGCACTCAAACTAATGTTTGAGTTTGCTGAGGTCATAGACCTAATTAACTCCTGATCTTTATCTCACAGCCTGGCAGAAATAAGACAGGGTTAAAATAATTGATGTATATTATTGTTGTTACTTTGAGATTTGCATATTGACCCAAGCAAAACAGAAGTGTATTAGTGGTCCTTCTATTTTCTATTTCTTATAAGGCTTCAGTGTTCTCTGTCAAGACTACAAACTTGATACAAGTGTTCTCAATCACTTCTTTTCCCTTTGTGAAATATGGGACATTAATTTTTGCATCACGGAATGTTCTTTATATGTATTTAATGAAATCTTATGCACATACCATGTTTGATGATTGAAGAACTATGCTGTTATCGGTTATATGAATGTTATTTTCTACAGGAACCAGGACTTTAAGAATGCTTACAATTATTTAGCTATTTAATGAATTTACCACTTTGACTGACAAAATGTAAGTCAGCAGTTCTCAAGCCTTGAGACCATGACTACCCTCCCAATGATTTACTGCTCGAGTAAGCAAGAATGTAAATCATTGGTTCTCAGACCTTGGCAGCAATAACACCCCACCATGTTAAAGCAGTAAAGGAAACTATTACCCGGTGGTTCTCAAACCATTGTTGACAGTGACCCCAGAATTAAAATACTGCTCTATGGGCACTAGGTGAACCAGTGGTTCTCAACCAATTGATTACCCCAGCCCATATGTCACAGTTTGTGAAACTCATTGCCACATGGGGAAAACCACTGCTGTAAATAAGTAGACAGTCAGATAGAGACTGAGAACTCAAGATACACTATAATGTCAGTTAAGAAGGAGTATTTCATAAATAATAGATCACACACTGTTACTAAATAGTAGTTAACCTTGTGTTAATTTAATTTCTGATGGACGCTTACCCCATCAGACTTAGGAGATGGTTGCTCTTGAAAACCACTAACGGTACTTCAATTGTTTCCAGTCCACCCAGGTTGCGGTTACAAAGTACAAACCCAGGTTGCGGTTACAACGTACAAACCCAGGTTGCGGTTACCAGGTACTAACCCAGATTTCCATTTACAAGAAAGTACCGAAATCAGTTTACGGGTCCAGGGTACAAACCAGGGTACGAGTCCACGGTACCAACGATTACCCCTACCCACCATATCCTATCAACCAGTAACCCATTCCATACCACACATCCCATAAACAGAAGAGGTATTCAGCAGAGGTGACTTCCAGGGAAGCAAACTCTGACACCCTCTGAACCCATTAACTGTTATGAGACCAAAGTGCTGGGACATAAAAAACCAATAGAGTCCGAACACAAATCATCTCCGCAGCTACTACAGTCCTTGAGGAGATGAGTATTAACAACCTACCAGCAAAACTACCATAGAAGAGATCTACTGTCCATATGATGACAAACTAGTTGTTTGGTTTTTTTTAAACAGTAGAGATAAATTTTTTTCATATATATATGTATATGAAGAAATGTAAGATTCCATACCCTTTTATCCAACTTTACATAACAGAGTCTGTTGTTATTTTTTCTTGTTAATTTTATTTGGGCTGTATTTTTGTTTTAAATATAAATCTACACCCTGGCGGCTCAGCCATAATTCAATTAATTTCTATTTGGTCGGGATATTTTAAATGTGGCTGGACACCAAATCTCTTTCTCAACCTTATGTGCTGTACAAAGTCCTTTTGTAGGATTCCTGAGGAAGAATTTATCGTCCAGAAAATATCCTGTTTAGGTGCCAGAATTCTCTTTTAAGTAAATTTCTAGTACACTAATTTCCCGAAGAGAGGCAGTTTCTTTAAACTCGGAAGCTATCAGTAAGACATTATTATCTTTATTCTTCCATTCCATCCAAGATGACTTTTCTCCTCAAAATCATTTCGCGACAGTAACATGTAGTTAGATGGTCCCAGGCGGCAATTGGGTGCCAGATGGGAGATAGTTAGGTCAAGCTCGGTATAGGGTGGAAGGAGATTGTTGATAAGAATTGGTAGATGTAGGGAGATCAATTGGGTAGAGGTATCTCAGGTTATTTGGTAATCCTCTTGGTTGGACATCATGTGTGTCGTGACCATACTTCACCGGGGGGCCCATCCAGTGGGTGCCCTCCAACGCCTCTGACGTGACCTTTCTTCACTGGTGTTCCCGGTCTGTTGGTGAATACCTATAAGCAGTGAAGCCGGCTGACCTGAGTGGGTCTGGAGTACGTTACCTTAAAGCCTATTAGTCTCCTGAAGATTGCTGTGATTCCTGGAGTGCACTGTGCTGAAGACTGCTGTGATCCCTGGTGTGTCGAACTGTGAATTAAACTTTTCACGTGATCTACATATCATTGTTCCTAAGGATGTATTTGTATTATCCGACACATAGACTTGTGAAACTAACTGCGTAGCTGAACTTTCGCTTGAATAGACAGTCGTGCTGCTGTTGTGGACAGTGCTGTGTTAGCACCGTGTAGAACAGTGCAGTCGTCTTGATAGAGGATACTATACCGTGCTAAGGGACACTATTGTTATTAACTGGCACACAGACTTACAGAGAAGCCGGATTTCTTGGACCTTTATTTTTTCGGTTGGATGTACAAGTGTGAGTGACGTTGGTTCTGTTTTCATCATTCATCACCAGTGCTGTAGCAGTTTCTTGCTCAAGCGCCGTTGGACCTTAAATTAAGTTGTGTTTGTAATTGTTGTATGATATCCTATAGTGTTATTTCTTATTTTTGCTCTAAATTATAAATTTTCTGTTCTGTCTTTCAATGTGATCCTATTTATCGTATAGTCCGATCTTTTGGAGTAAGATAGTTATGTTTCTTTATTTGCTTCTTGAAGCTTGCTTCTTAGTTTGTTGTTGTTGTTTCTTTCCAGGTTTGGACAGTCGTTGTTATTTTTCACGACTACCAGTACCTAGGGTTGATTAGTTCATGCACGTATTGTGTTTAGTACATAATGTGAGAAGGCATGAACGACTATGGTGTTGGACAACTTTGGCACTCTCTAGGTAGATGAGGAGGTGCCGTCTCGGCATTGTGTTCGTCCATACTCCGAATGGGGTAGGGCGTGACTCCTCCGGTGGAAGAAAACTTCGTTTTCTTTTTTAAAGGGGGGGGGGGGGGGGGGGGGTGGATGTCACAGTATATATGTTCGACACAATATTAAGTTGGTCACGCAGTGAGTGGCAACATTGAGATAATGAAAAAAACCCGTTTGGTCAGCTGACCGGAAGGGAGGTGGACACAAATTCTGCCGCAAAAAGTGAGTTGACTTGCTGGCTATCGACAGGGATAGGTCGTATTTATGTTCACTGTTATATTCAACAAACACATGCCAAGTCTTCCTGTCCTGTGCCATCCGCTCAAGTTCTTTCCATGTTTTCCTCATCATTTTCACCTCTGATTCTAGTCCTTTTGTCTTTTTTTCATCGCTAGAAAATTTATGATGCTCGTTTGATGTGGTTACTTTAGTTTCTAGCACTTGACTGATGAGGTGCTCATGATCATTGAAGCAACAATGCTAAGGTTAGCTAGCAGTCATAGTTTACTGAGACACGCAGTTGAAATCTAGCTACCGGTCTAACCAGTACAATGTGGAGGCCAGGTAGCAGCGGTGGCCCACGACAGTAAGGTGTTGACTCCTGGTTCTTGAGACTCAATGATTAAGACATGTACGGATGGATCCACTTCCAGATTGAACCTGTAACACGACAAGCTAAGTGTATGGTATTAAAATAAAAACTTAAAGGCTCCCGTTACATGCCCATGGAGGCATATTGGGAATATGGTGTTAGGCGGTGACGTGTACTGGAAAAAGAGCAAAAAGGAATCTGACAGCTTATTGTAACCTCATAGCTGCTCAATGATTTGCTAGCTAACAACATGCATTATATTTCTTATCTACTTCTGCAACTCATCTTTTGTCTTGCGCTCTTTCCTTTAAACACGGGCTAACACAGTGTTTACAATTTAAGTGACCTGTCAGTCATAACAGGAAGCAAATCAGGCTTTATTTACTTCGTTCTACTCACGCGAGCTCATTTGTCAATCATAATACCTGACATACAGACAGCACGCGAGAGATCGACGGCACAGACCATTTGTCGTTTTACTCAGGGAAAGTCTAGAAATCCCCAATAGGCTGGACTGCCAATGGTAAATTTCCGGTGTTATGTGTTGCGGGTCGCACTAATGACCTGTCATCGAAGCATCATTTTTTGGTAATGCCTAAATAGCAGAGAGAATAGTGTGTTTCGCTTGCATTGCTAGGCGGGGTTGTCGCTCGGAGGGTCCTGGGTTCGAGTCTGGGGTAAGCCACTCACGTCTGTTGTTTTTCTGTTGTCTAGTTTTCTACTTCTTTATTTCTTACGAGTGCCTGAAAACATAACTTTATGTTTGTCTAATAATTATTTCCTGTTTACAGGCCTCGGATGTCCCTTCCTTTTTTTTTTTAATGTAAAACTTTTGCCTCGTTTGGGAGAGGCGCGTCCCGTTCAACCTAATCGGTTATATTAGGGCGCATGTCCAAATATAAAAGACCCTTAGGCCTGGGAAGTATTGAGTCCTTCCTTATGTGTTAAACTGTATGCATTATCGAGTGTGAAAACATTTTGAAAACTGTGTCACACATTTTATCGCACTTGTCGACACATCACTCGTTCAATAAATTATGTCACAAATGTACATGAAATAATTTTCCAAATTTAACATATTAATTATCCGCCAGTCCTCATGTTACCTCTGTTCAATTTTCAAAAATAAATTATGATACAATCAGGTACATGCAACTGCTCATTGTGTACTTCAAATAGAGGATATTAACAAGCGTCACAGATCTTGAAGAGAGCCAAGGAATAAGAAATAGGGACCGCGCTGGAGAGTTTTTGAGGTGGTGCAATGTCTCGTGATGGCGACACCTCCCCAGTTCAGTCCTGAATGTAGTCTTACAAGCGTCCGTTTTATGCTACTGCGTTGGATCACAATGCAATTTTTACTAATGATGCTAATTGGAGTATTTTATAGAAACATAATTGACTTGTTTCTTTTTTAAATCTTATTGTGGTAACATAGTTTTCTTTATTAATATTAAATAATCAAATAATGGTTGCGCAATGCTCTATTTCTGGATTATGGTGTGGTGTGGTTGTGTTTTTGTTTGGACCATCTTCACTACGCACAGACAATTCTATCAGTGCTTCCAACTTCTCCCTTAGATGACACAAAAAGGATCTCAGCATAATGTTAGATCTCTGTAGTATCGCCGATCATCCCAATGTGTGTATACAGGAATCAAATACTCTATAAATGTTTTTGTGGTGGGTAGGTTTCCTAATTTTTTTAAATTTTGCCATAGCGGCTGTATGGCCTACTATTTTCGATTTCCAACTGCTGAGGGACTATTAACGTGCACAACTTGTAAACAGGACCTACCATTGTTGTGCCTTTATCCGAGAAGGCTAGGCATTCGATCTCACTACCTAGGAGATCATGGGGTGGAGGCTTGGGAAGTATGACATCATTAGGAACCACTGATTCTGAATAAAAAATGTACAGCAACTACAAGTTTATTACCTGAACTGGGAGCGTATCCAATACCTGAACTGGGAGCGTATCGAATACCTTTAGAATTAGAAGCTGACGTCATACCTCCTAGCCACTCCGACTAGTAAAGGTAACGTTGACAAAATTATCATTTAGTTTAAAGTAAAGTTAACATTAAGTATAATATCATTTAGTTTGAAGTGAAGTTAACATTCGGTAAAATATCACTTAGTTTAAAGTAAATTTAACAATAAATGTGATATCATGCATTTTCAAGTAAAATCGACATTAAGTAAAATATCATTTAGTTTGAAGTAAAGTTAACATTCAGTAAAATATCATTTAGTTGGAAGTAAAGTTAACATAGATAAAATATCAGTTAGTTTGGAGTAAATTTAACATTCAGTAAGATATCATTTAATTTGAAGTAAAGTTAACATTTAAACAAATTCCATTTAGTTTGAAGTAAAGTTAACATTAAGTAAAATGTCATTCAGTTTGTAGTAAAGTTAAAATTAAGTAAAGTATTATTTAATTTGAAGTAAAGTTAACATTCGGTAATATATTATTTTGTTTGCAGTAATGTTAACGTTCAGTAAAATATCATTTAGTTTGTAGTAAATTTAACATTCAGTAAAATATCATTTAGTTTGAAGTAAAGTTAACATTCAGCAAAATGGCATTTAGTTTGAAGTAAAGTTAATATTTAGAAAAATCTAATTCAGTTTGAAGTAAAGTGAACATTAAGTAAAATATCATTCGGTTTGAAGTAAAGTGAACATTAAGTAAAATATCATTGAGGTTGAATGTTTTACCGCTATGTCCAGGAACGTGCAGGAAGTAGATCGTCGGGCAGAGATCAAAGTTACAGTAAGGCTGCACTTATTCCAAAAAAAGAAGAAGAAGAAGAAGAAATGCCAGCGGACTTGGAGGAAGGAAAGCTTCCTATTAAATAATTATTTGCTAAACAATGGAGTTTTCCAATGATCCACAAAGAATGGAGAAAAGAGGCTATGAAAAATAGTAAAAAGGATAATCCTTTAGATAGATAACTTTGGGATAAACAGGCAGGTTTACTATAAAATAGATCGTGTACAGGGCAAATAGGTCATTGCGCATAACAGATAAACCAAGTTTGAATTTAACTCACCACAAGATTGAGTTTGAGGAATACGACATTCGACAATTTAAACTTAAAATAATAATTAACACTGATGAGAAAATAAGGAGTCCCTCCTGAAGATAATTAATCTACAAAGAAAACAAATGTGCTCCTAAGATTTCCCAGTCATCTATCTTGAGACAAAGAAAACAAATGTGCTCCTAAGATTTCCCAGTCATCTATCTTGAGACAAAGAAAACAAATGTGCTCCTAAGATTTCCCAGTCATCTATCTTGAGACAAAGAAAACAAATGTGCTCCTAAGATTTCCCAGTCATCTATCTTGAGACAAAGAAAACAAATGTGCTCCTAAGATTTCCCAGTCATCTATCTTGAGACAAAGAAAACAAATGTGCTCCTAAAATTTCCCAGTCATCTATCTTGAGACAAAGAAAACAAATGTGCTCCTAAGATTTCCCAGTCATCTATCTTGAGACAAAGAAAACAAATGTGCTCCTAAGATTTTCCAGTCATCTATCTTGAGACAAAGAAAACAAATGTGCTCCTAAGATTTCCCAGTCATCTATCTTGAGACAAAGAAAGAATAACACTGCTGATCGCTCAAGCATGTCATACATGGCGACTAATATGAGGATGTGAATGGTGCTGAAAATCTCATTCTGATTCTTCTTCTTTCATAAGTGACCACTAACTAAACATTCAATGACCTTCATGTCTGGTGTTGTCTTGTAGGGCAGAACAAACTCTCTCCACATTCAACGACCTTCATGTCTGGTGGTGTCTTGTAAGGCAGCAACAAACTCTCTCCACATTCAATGACCTTATTGTCTGGTGGTGTGTTAAATCACGTTTTATTTGTTAAGTGCCGTGAATGTCCACCAGTTGATAAATGTAGATGTTGGGACTGGTGTAGTAAAGTGTAACGATTGTCAACTCATTAAACCCAGCACAGTTTTGGTCATACAGGTCATCTTGTCCTGGAACGTGATGAGGCTCCGACAAGAATGTGAGTGTAGACAATGAGTGTGTATATGAATGTCAGTACGCGAATGGTAGAATTATTCGATAGAGTTGTCAGGTTGGTAGTACATCACTCATACTCACACTGTTCGAATTCAAGAAGTACTGGAACTACGGTGGTCTTTTTATAACATTTAATGGGACGCACACTTGGCCAGTACGTGTATGGTTACAGGAACAAATGTCGACATAGACAGCATAATGTTGATCACAGGAATATCATCTTAAGTTAGCATTCATGCTTGGCAAATATCATAATGGAGCATTCGTAAATAAGCATTCAGAGTTCCATCATGTAAATCATCTGGCTTTACTGACTGGGCACGTCAGACCATAACCAATATATAGGAAGGCTCCTAGACTTAACCTCGTCTAGCGAATATCCCTTCACGTAAAGTTCAATATATATATTTTTCATAAAGATATAGGAATCCCAGACATGGGTTCTCACATGTAGCAGTGATCTCTTGGTTCATCGAGCGATAGTACAGGCATCCCTTTTTCTCACTCGATAAATACAAAGTATATGGATTTCAACATGGCTGTGCTTCTCTCGTGAGCTTCACTCACTATTGGATACAGACCAAAATTGGTCATTCGTTAAATGTCCTCATTTCTTCATAGCTTCTATCATAGAGGTAATTGAATAATATCATATAATCTAGTGCTGATACATAGGAATGTCATCTTCCTTTGAATAAATATTCTTTTCAAAAGTACCACTGTGCATCTGCTTATCGACAACGATGGCGAAGCCCAAGTTCATAATAAATTGTGGTTTTACCTTTCTATGCGAAATATAACTTTGCCATTCCTTGGCAAAAGAGAATAAACACTGGGGTAAAGTACATACAACATGTCTAAATGACTATCACTTTTCCCCATTTACTTATAGATCACTTTTTTTCGGCGATAAGCCAGCTACAACAAAATTCGACATCCCGACAGGATGACAGCCATGAATCACACCCCCTGCTAGCGATACTTCCGCTGCATAGCCTTTGACCTTTTCTAGCGACAACCAACATAGTTCGACTTAGAAATGTAAAGATATCCATATATAAGACAGACTCGTCCTACTCATACAAACACTACGTATAAATTCAGGCCATAGATATACTGAAGCAAGAACAATCTATTCCTACCCAGGCAAAGAATAAATCGCAGTAGGCCTAGATTCGTCCGCGGAGTCCGATCGAAGATGACGGAACTCCTTTCAAGGGAAGTAACTCAAAAATGACTTCTCCTTAAGCACTTAAAAAGGAAATACTTTGTTTACAAAATATTTGCGAACATAATAAGTATATAAATGTATTATATTGCAAGATAGTAAAGATTGCACTTTACAGTCTTACCACACCTCCCGGGGAAAAAAAAAAAAAAATTTTTTTTTTTAAATACATCTAGGAGCAACGTAGAATAGGCTCACAACGCAAGAATACTGCGCAGATGAAAATATCAGGAATAACTATAATTCCTAATATGACCGGTGAGAATATATCTCAAAATCTGAGAGAAATTGTTTCTCTACGAATAAATGTTTCCAGGAAGGTGTGGTCTACGTATAATACAATTCTGGTAATTATACAATGCATACCA
Source organism: Oreohelix idahoensis (assembly GCA_024509875.1). Classification (NCBI taxonomy): domain Eukaryota; kingdom Metazoa; phylum Mollusca; class Gastropoda; order Stylommatophora; family Oreohelicidae; genus Oreohelix; species Oreohelix idahoensis. The sequence continues at coordinate 86,030 of JAMPIV010000539.1, forward strand.
AAAATTCACACTATAATCTTAAATTTATGATTTATGAAGAAACAATCATCAAAGAACAGCGGTGAATAAACATCAATAAACCGCTAAGTAGAGATACCATCATTCTATTATTAAATTACAAATGTGTATCTTAGTAAAGAAACAAAAAATAACTGTTGTAAAGTTATACATATTAAAAAGATCCAATATTTAACAGTTAAGTGGCATCATGTGGGCATCTGGACAGAATGTCCGCCATCACATTTTCTGAACCACGGATAGCTCGTACCGAGAAATGAAAAGGTTGAAGAGCGATTGCGTATCGAGTTGATCTCGAGCTCTTCAAGTTCTTACTTTGGATAGCCGTAAGAGCTTTTTGGTCAGTTTTTTTTTCCACTACGAAATGCGCGCGCCCAGAAGGAATCTTTGGAGTTTGAGAATTGACCAAACCATTGCCAATAATTCACGGTCTAAAACCGAGTAATTCCTTTCTGCAGCATTAAGTTTTCTGGATATATACATTACAGGATGCAGAGTTCCAGAGTACTCTTGCATTAGTGCCGCTCCAATCCCAGTGGATGAAGCGTCACTACGAAGAACAAATGTCTTATCTGTTGTAGGTAACACTAAAATAGGTGGTGATGAAAACATAGTTTTGATCTTCTCTAGTGAAGATTGGCATTCATGAGACCAGTGAACCATGTTAGGCGACCCTTTCTTTAATAGTGTAGAGAGAGGTGCCATGATAGAGGACAGATTCGGAATGAAACGTCCATAAAATTGTATGAGACCTAAAAGACTTCGCACTTGCTTTTTAGTCCTAGGGATAGAGATGTTAAGTATCTTAGTGATATTATGGTCTTCTGTCTTCAAGAAACCGTGACCTACTCGATGGCCTAAGAAAGCAATTTCGCTAAAGCCAATACAAGCTTTAGATGGTTTTGCTGTCAGGTTATACTCACGCAGAGTTGATAATAATTCAACTAACCCTGAATAGTGATCTTCCCAAGTATCGCTGAAAAGACAGATGTCGTCTAGATAAGCAATGACATCTGACCGATACGATAGGATTCGACGCATCATGCGTACAAATGTAGCTGGTGCGTTCATAAGGCCGAAAGGCATAAAATTCCATTGGAAAAGGCCTCTGGGAGTAGAGAAAGCGGTAAGAGGTTTGGCGCGTTCGGATAATGGAACTTGCCAATATCCTTTAGACAAATCAAGTTTAGTGAAAAAATGCGATTTAGAAAGACGAGTAAGTAGCTCTTCTAGTAAAGGCATAGGTTCAGCATCGAACTTCGTAACTTGATTCAATTTGCGATAGTCAACGCAAAGACGTATGTTATTGTCTTTTTTTCGAACAATAACCATCGGCGAAGAATATGCAGAAGTGGATGGTTCGATTATTTGTAAATCTATCATTTCATCCAACTCCTTTTCAACCTGTGTTTGGAAATGTATAGGGATAGGATAAGGTCTAACCCTAATTGGAGTATGTTCAGTTAGAACAATGTCATGCTCAATGACATGAGTTTTTGTCCAGGGATGTCAGTGAGGACATCCTGAAATGTTTGTAACATAGACGAAACTTGTCGCCGTTCTCCTAGAGACAAATCAGGAGAAACAGTAACGTCTTTCCATGATTCACTAGAATGAAGTGGGATCATTGGAAGCGGAAGATTAACATCCGAAAAACTTGTTTCCTCATCCTGTATTACAGACAGTGATGAGTAATGACCATGTTTGACATGAGAATCGTCCGTTGCCTGGAAAATAGGCTGTAGATAGTCAGGACGTTCATGGAACTCCGTAAGCATATTGATGTGGAAGGTTTTATGCTTCCCGTTAATATCGACGATGTAGTCAACATCTGAAATTTTCGATATTATATCGTACGGACCTTTCCAACTAATAAGGAGTCTATTTTCACGACAAGGTAGCAAAACAAATGCTTTGTCACCAGGACAAAGTTGTCGTAAAGTTCTCTTCTTATTAGCAAATTGTCTTGCCTTCTGCTTAGCAAATTCAGAAGAGGACGTTGCCAATTTGCATGCTTCGATAATCTTTTGTCTCAGCGCGATGACATACTCGTAAGAAGATTTTGTGTCATCGTCAATATTGTCAGCTGTTATAAGATCATGCAGCAAAGACATTGGGCCGCCGCGCGGTCGCGCGCCAAAGACAAGTTCAAAAGGGAGAAAACCCTGTATGTTCATTGGGGACCTCTCTGTACGCGAAGAGGGCCGCGGGTAAAACCCTATCCCAATCTTGAGGATGATCCTCAGTTATCTTCCCTAATAAGTTCTTAAGTGTTCTATTTAGTCGCTCGACCATCCCATTGGACATAGGATGATAGATGCTACTCAAAGATCTCTCTATCTGTAGAGTAGACATTACTTGAGACATGGTATCCGATATCAGTTGGGTGCCATGATCTGATAATATTTCTCCGGGGAATCCCAGCCGAGAAAATATAAGCCAAAGAGCATCTGCAATGTCAGCGGTAGTAATGCTCTTTAGAGGGATAGCCTCTGGCCAACGTGTGCACATGTCTACACACGTTAAGATAAACTGATGTCCTCTAGCAGATTTGATCTTGAATGGACCAATGATGTCTATCGCCATTTTCTGGAATGGACGAATAGGAATATCTGCAGCCTGAATAGGCGCAGCATGACGAGGACCTTTGGATTTGACTTCTTGACATACTTTACAGGATCGACAATAGATCCGTATGTCCTTGTTCACAAAAGGCCAAAAGAAAGCCGCAAGAACTCTTGACTTTGTACGGGAAAAACCCATGTGACCAGCACACTGAGAGTCGTGTGCATGTTGTAAGATCTTAACTCTCAAATTCTTGGGTACAAGAATCTGAGAATGACTTGACTTAGTGGAGTCTTGCACCATACGTACAAGTACGCCATTCTTCATTGTAATCCAAGATTTACAATTTGAATCTTTATTCGGATCACCTTTCGTTACAAGAGTGAAGAATTTCTTAAGAGTCGGATCTTCTTCTTGTTGTTTTATAAACGAGTCACGAGAAATTACCAAGGGATCATCTTGGTTATGCACTTCATTATCTTCAACAGATGAAGTTTCAGGCATATTGAGAGCTTGAGCTCTAGTGACTACCGCATTAGCAGATTGCATATTTTGATTTTCCCAAACGGAAATTTGCTCCGGAGTGCATTCTTTGACTCCGTGAATGCGACCGATGATAAGATCAGCGATCGGATTCGGCGAAAGACATGCGTGTACATCTCCTGTGAAGAAAGGAGTAGCAATCCTAATGATAGCGGTAGAGTATTTCTCTATGGTGCCGCCAAATGTTACGCATTTGACTACTTTGCCTGTAGAATGAGAAGGATCTATGAGTGACTGCCTAACCCCAATAGTTGTGCATCCAGAATCAAAAAGTACTGAGACTGGATTGTCATTTACTAAACCTTTGTGTAAGACAAGAGAACCTCTCCCATCATGCGCGATTGACGCAGGAAGAGCGGGAAGAGGATGCCCACAGCTTAAAGTAGACACTGTGGTTGGCTCAAATAATGTTTTGCATTGGGGGCACTGAGATGCTCTCCCAAAATCAAAAGCGGCACATGCCATATTATTAGAGTCATCATTATCTTTTTTTTTGTTTATAGGCTTCGTGGGACTCTTGCTGTGCAGAGTTCGCCTGGTAATGAGCTTTATGTTTTTTGAATTGTGCTCTACCTCTGTTATTATTGCCTCTGTACTTATCATTGTTTCCACTATTATAACCCCTACTCGGGTTTGAATCATAGCTCCTTTGGTTACTATCATCATATTCATTATAATGAGTATCTCGGTAATTATGATCCTGTTGTCTCCATGAAGGAAAACTTGGATAGTTTCTAGAATGACTTCCTTTGCGAAAGTTCCTGTAATTAGGACCACCCCTGAATCGAGGGCTGTCAGCTCTTCTCCAGGTATTCGAAGAAGAACCCTGAAATGATTGGTTACCTTGGTTCTGATAACTGTAATAGTTACCTTTTTTTATTAAACCTATTTTGAGGTCCTTGGAATTTGTGAGAGTGATTAGGGTTGTATGGTGTTGCAGAAGCAACTGGCATACCTTCTTTAACCTTACTGTTGCTAATAGCTACGTCCGGATGTGCAGTGACGTATTGGGTACAATACTGTTCCATTTCTTTTAGAGACTTAGGTTTACGCTCATGTAAGAATTCGAGGAAAGGGTTATTTATACTTGACATAATCTTGTCTCTGAGTATCAAGTCCATAAGGGCTTCATAAGTCTTTTCTGTTTTGGATAGCTCAATCCAACGATCAAATGTAAGACGTGTCCTTGCAATGAATTCTGAGAATTCCACACCTGCCTCAGGCACCATTGTCTTAAACAACTTCCGATAACCCTCTTCAGACAACTGATACTTCTTTAATAAGGCTGCCCTAATAACATCATAGTTATCTTTGTCAGCCTCTTCAACCAAACTTAAACTAGTCAGAGAATCACCTTTCAGATTTTCTGATAACTGGTTAGCATATTGTGATTTGTCCACATTATGGGCTCGACAAGAGCGTTCAAATCTATTTAGCCAGAATGTTATGTCATCACTGGAAGGGTTGAACGCTGGTACCTTGACCTTGTAAGTAAAGGGTTTACCATTACCACCAGATGCTTGATTAACATTACTTATGTTTGTTAACTTTAACTTTTCTAACTCAAATGCTAAAAGTTCTTTTTTGTGTTCATGTTCTCTTATTGCTTTTTTCTCTTCAGCAGCAGCTTGTAATTTTTTCTCTTCAGCAGCAGCCTCATCTTTTCTTTTCTCTTTTTCCATTTCCATCTGGAATCTTTTTTCATCAGTCTGTATCTGCAATTTCTTTTGTTCATACTCTCTTTGTAATTTTTTTTCCTCAGCTTCTAATCTTTTCTCCTCAGCTGCTAATTTCTTTTCTTCAATCAGTGTTTTTCTTTCTTCAGCAGCTAATGCTTTGTCATATTGAGCAACTGCCCATTCTTCTAATTGCTGACCAGTCTTATCAAGAACCTTGCCTTGTGTGATAAAATAATCTAATGTAGACATCTTGTCTAATAAGATCAGTAATTTGCAAAAGTAAATAAATTCACTTTCTTAGTCTTAATCAAAGACCTTGTATGATAACTTTATAACCTGTGGAAAATAGTACTTAACTATCCCAATCACTGTGGGAAACAAGCCTTACAAAGGTCTTGTATAAATCCTTATATAATAACAGCTATAAGTTGCTGGTTCACTCTATAATATAAGTGCAGTGCACCAGAAATAGTGTTTTATATCATCAACTGTGTACCTTTAGTAATAGCAATTAACTATCAGTTGATTCTTGTACATCAATTTATATGATCAACTATATTTTAAATAGTGTATGTCGATCAGGCACAAAACAAAACAGTTATACAGAAGAACATGAAAAAATTTGCGGAAATGAAATAAATCAAATGGGAAAAACAATAAAAGATAAACCGCAAGAGGATAACAAATACAAATAACGCCACAGTATATAAATATAAATTGAGAATAGAACTGAAAGATAGAATGGGGTAGACCAACAAATTACAAACAAATCAAAACAAACTAAAGAACAGAGGAAATATTACAAAAACAACAATGAGTACAGTCTTCACAGCTAACACTAATAGCAACAGCTGTCGCAGCAAATTTTTCAATCAAGAAAATTTGCACCTATAGAAACGCACACATCAGACCCTCTATTACGTGGGATACTCTGTTGTGTGACACCGCCCAACCAAAACAACAACCCGCTGGATACAAACAAATATCACATATAAATATTTAAACATAAATACATAAATGCATAAATAGTATGGCAATATGATGTAAATAGAGTGTTGCAGAAAGAATGTGTTGGAATGAAGGCTCAGTTACACTGCCTAATAGTACAGTACTGTGGTACTTTATTAAACAAATACTTCTGGTCTAATTATTTTAAATTCAACACAGAAATAGAAGCTCCATCGTTGATGTGAATGATAACAATCGATGTAGGACTTCTCAGTTCAATAACATTTCCTTTCGCAAACACTGTCAAATATTCTCCAATCCTGATGTGTAATGTTCTATGTTTCAACCAAGCTTGCTGTGTAACACTGTCAGTTGTATGGCAAATGTCCAACGAACCAAATGTCAACAAACGCTGACCTAGTTACTGCTTACTGTCGACAGGACAGGTCACGCTGACATCACTGTAGAGTTGTACTGTTGATGTATTTGTGTGTCGTAACAGACCCCAAGGAACGTCTGGTCTCAGTAGTTTACTTCTCAATATGGTCACTGTGCAGGTTTGACCCCAGGAAGCTGGCACACCAGTTGTTAAATCATAACTGGCTACTACGTTTTGAATCACGTTTTATTTGTTAAGTGCCGTGAATGTCCACCAGTTGATAAATGTAGATGTTGGGACTGGTGTAGTAAAGTGTAACGATTGTCAACTCATTAAACCCAGCACAGTTTTGGTCATACAGGTCATCTTGTCCTGGAACGTGATGAGGCTCCGACAAGAATGTGAGTGTAGACAATGAGTGTGTATATGAATGTCAGAACGCGAATGGTAGAATGATTCGATAGAGTTGACAGGTTGGTAGTACATCACTCATACTCACACTGTTCGAATTCAAGAAGTACTGGAACTACGGTGGTCTTTTTATAACATTTAATGAGACGCACACTTGGACAGTACGTGTATGGTTACAGGAACAAATGTCGACATAGACAGCATAATGTTGATCACAGGAATATCATCTTAAGTTAGCATTCATGCTTGGCAAATATCATAATGGAGCATTCGTAAATAAGCATTCTGAGTTCCATCATGTAAATCATCTGGCTTTACTGACTGGGCACGTCAGACCATAACCAATATATAGGAAGGCTCCTAGACTTAACCTCGTCTAGCGAATATCCCTTCACGTAAAGTTCAATATATATATTTTTCATAAAGATATAGGAATCCCAGACATGGGTTCTCACATGTAGCAGTGATCTCTTGGTTCATCGAGCGATAGTACAGGCATCCCTTTTTCTCACTCGATAAATACAAAGTATATGGATTTCAACATGGCTGTGCTTCTCTCGTGAGCTTCACTCACTATTGGATACAGACCAAAATTGGTCATTCGTTAAATGTCCTCATTTCTTCATAGCTTCTATCATAGAGGTAATTGAATAATATCATATAATCTAGTGCTGATACATAGGAATGTCATCTTCCTTTGAATAAATATTTTTTTCAAAAGTACCACTGTGCATCTGCTTATCGACAACGATGGCGAAGCCCAAGTTCATAATAAATTGTGGTTTTACCTTTCTATGCGAAATATAACTTTGCCATTCCTTGGCAAAAGAGAATAAACACTGGGGTAAAGTACATACAACATGTCTAAATGACTATCACTTTTCCCCATTTACTTATAGATCACTTTTCGGCGATAAGCCAGCTACAACAAAATTCGACATCCCGACAGGATGACAGCCATGAATCACACCCCCTTGCTAGCGATACTTCCGCTGCATAGCCTTTGACCTTTTCTAGCGACAACCAACATAGTTCGACTTAGAAATGTAAAGATATCCATATATAAGACAGACTCGTCCTACTCATACAAACACTACGTATAAATTCAGGCCATAGATATACTGAAGCAAGAACAATCTATTCCTACCCAGGCAAAGAATAAATCGCCGTAGGCCTAGATTCGTCCGCGGAGACCGATCGAAGATGACGGAACTCCTTTCAAGGGAAGTAACTCAGAAATGACTTCTCCTTAAGCACTTAAAAAGGAAATACTTTGTTTACAAAATATTTGCGAACATAATAAGTATATAAATGTATTATATTGCAAGATAGTAAAGATTGCACTTTACATGGTGTCTTGTAAGGCAGCAACAAACTCTCTCCACATTCAATGAACTTCATGCCTGGTGGTGTCTTGTAAGGCAGCAACAAACTCTCTCCACATTCAATGACCTTCATGCCTGGTGGTGTCTTGTAAGGCAGCAACAAACTCTCTCCACAAAGCTCGGTAGGCAGCCATCCTTCTTGTGGGGCTGCAGCTCTGGTTCATGTTTAGCACCACTGCCTCCACAGTTCTCCGTCAGGGGATTTTTGTCGGCCTTGCTTTGGTTTTCCGTTGAGAGTCAACACTATGGCAGTTCTGGTGATGGTGACAGTGTCTCTTCTGAGGATGTGGCCAACCCAATTTATAGCGTCTACCCGCAATGGTGTGGCCAACCCAATTTATAGCGTCTACCCGGTATGATGTGGCCAACAAAATTTATAGCATCTACCCGCAATGATGTGACCAACCCAATTTATAGCGTCTACCCGCACTGATGTGGCCAACCCAATTTATAGTGTCTACCCGCAATGATGTGGCCAACCCAATTTATGGCGTCTACTTGCAATGATGTGGCTAACCTAATTTATAGCGTCTACCCCCAATGATGTGGTTAACCCAATTTATAGTATCTACCCACAATGATGTGGCCAAGACAATTTATAGCGTCTACAAGCAATGATGTGGCTAACCCAATTTCCAGCGTCTACCCGCTATGATGTGCCAAACTCAATTTCTAGCGTCTACCCGCTATGATGTGCCAAACTCAATTTCTAGCGTCTACCCGCTATGATGTGGCCAACTCATCATGTAAGACAAACTCATCATGTAAGACAAACTCACCATGTAAGACAAACTCACCATGTAAGACAAACTCACCATGTAAGACAAACTCACCATGTAAAACAAACTCACCATGGAAGACAAACTCATCATGTAAGACAAACTCATCATGTAAGACAAACTCACCATGTAAGACAAACTCATCATGTAAGACAAACTCATCATGTAAGACAAACTCACCATATAAGACAAACTCACCATGAAAGAGAAACTCACCATGTAAGACAAACTCACCATGTAAGGCAAACTCACCATGTAAGACAAACTCATCATGTAAGACAAACTCATCATGTAAGACAAACTCATTATGTAAGACAAACTCACCATGTAAGACAAAACTCACCATGTAAGACAAACTCACCATGTAGGACAAACTCACCATTTACGACAATCTCATCATGTAAGACAAACTCACCATGTAAGACAAACTCACCATGTAAAACAAACTCATCATGTAATACAAACTCATCATGTAAGACAAACTCATCATGTAAGACAAAGTCACCATGTAAGACAAACTCACCATGTAAGACAAACTCACCATGTAAGACAAACCCACCATGTAAGGCAAACTCATCATATAAGAAAACTCATCATGTAAGAAAAACTCACCATGTAAGACAAACTCATCATGTAAGACCAACTCACCATGTAAGACGACACACTCACCATGTAAGACAAACTCATCATGTAACACAAACTAATCATGTAAGACAAACTCATTATGTAAGACAAACTCACCATGTAAGACAAAACTCACCATGTAAGACAAACTCACCATGTAGGACAAACTCACCATTTACGACAAACTCATCATGTAAGACAAACTCATCATGTAAGACAAACTCATCGTGTAAGACAAACTCATCGTGAAAGACAAATTCACGATGTAAGACAAACTCATCATGTAAGACAAACTCATCATGTAAGACAAACTCACTATGTAAGACAAACTCACCATGTAAGACGACAAACTCACCATGTAAGACGAAAAACTCACCATGTAAGACAAACTCACCATGTAAGACAAACTCACCATGTAAGACAAACTCATCATGTAAGACAAAGTCACCATGTAAGACAAACTCAAAATGTAAGACAAACTCACCATGTAAGACAAACCCACCATGTAAGGCAAACTCATCATGTAAGAAAACTCATCATGTAAGAAAAACTCACCATGTAAGACAAACTCATCATGTAAGACAAACTCACCATGTAAGACAAAGTCATCATGTAAAACAAACTCACCATGTAAGACAAACTCACCATGTAAGACAAACTCATCATGTAAGACAAACTCACCATGTAAAACAAACTCTCTATGTAAGACGACAAACTCACTGTGTAAGACAAACTCATTATAAAAGACAAACTCACCATGTAAGACAAACTCACCATGTAAGACAAACTCATCATGTAAGACAAACTCACCATGTAAGACGACAAACTCACCATGTAAGAAAAACTCACCATGTAAGACAAACTCATCATGTAAGACAAACTCACCATGTAAGACAAACTCACCATGTAAGACAAACTCACCATGTAAGATCAACTCATCATGTAAGACAAACTCATCATGTAAGACAAACTCACCATGTAAGACAAACTCACCATGTAAGATCAACTCACCATGTAAGACAAACTCACCATGTAAGACAAACTCACCATGTAAGACAAACTCATCATGTAAGACAAACTCATCATGTAAGACAACCTCACCATGTAAGACAAACTGCTACAGAAACCACTGTTGTAAGAGCGTGTAAATATTGTGGGCCGGCTTCCTGCAAGGAGGTCAGCTGGAGATCACGTGATCTATATGGATCAACAAGACGATTAATGATGTAGGAAACAAATTGAAAACATAAAATGCGAATATTCTTTAAGATGGACAACTTACAGAACCACGTGACATACGAACTGGAGTGCGGCAGGGAAGCCACCTGTTACCAGTTCTCTTCTTACTAGCTGTAGACTGGGTTATGAAAGCAGCAACATCAACCAACGCAAATTTAATTTCGTGAATTCTGACAGAACAGTTGAGACGATCTAGATTTAGACCCAAAATTGCAACCAGATACAAGACAAATTAAGATATACTTCATTGGAGGTCACTGCTATTGGTTTCAAACTACACAAGGAAAAGACAAAACTTGTAACAATTAATGCAGCTACAAAAAGTAGATAGTACTAGGAGTTACATCCCTGAAAGATGCGAAAGTATAACGTGGCAGTAATATACACACAACCCCGTGTAGCTGAGGGGGGTGGGTTCTGGGGGGCAGAAAAAGAGTAGGGCCACTACCTCCTCAAGAGTGTCGTAAGAGATGACTAATATGACTAACTCACATCACAGGTACAGCATCTTAAACAGTTGCACGACAATTTTCGGACGTTTCCTGTGCAAAAGGAAAAGTCTGTGCTCTCCTGAAGAAAAAAAACATGGGGTGAGTAGTAATACGTAGATTTTAACATTTTATAATTTGCATTTTGACATGTATAACTTGCTTGTGGATGCACAGTGGCATATGAATCTTGCAACCTCATCACTGCAAATAACATGACACATGAACCACCACTGGCAGAGTAACCTAACTTCTTGAGGTGAAGACTGGAGTACGACCGGGATGTCCCTTATGAACTACTTAATTTTTAGCAGACATAGAATGGGTGATGCGTCAGACAACAGATGGCAGTACAAGAGGAATAAGATGGACTACGTTTTCTATATTGGAAGATCTGGAATATGCAGATGACATTGCACTACCCGTACATTCTCATCAACACATCCAGGGAAAAACAGACAGACTTAAAAGCAGGTGGGTTTGAACATCAGTCAAAAGAAGACAGAGGTCATGACACTCAGTGTGGGCTACCCTGATCAATAAGGAATCAAAAACTGGAACAGACAGACACCTTCACATACCTCGGATGCATAGTAACACCAGACGGCGGAGCAAGCAAAGACATCAATTACAGAATGAACAAAGCAAGAACAGCCTTTGTTAGTCTAAAAAACATCTGGAAGTTCTCTCAGTACAGCACAAGCACAACATTAAGATTATACGAGATATGTAAACTTTCTGTGCTGCTCGATGGTGCGAAATGCTGGAGAATAACAGAGAAGGAAATGTTGAAATTGTCCTCTTTCCACACAACCTGCCAAAGAAAAATTGTACGAATCTTTTGGCCGAATACCATCACTAACCAAGAACTGCTTACTCGGAGAAACCAAGAGGACACGCACAACATCTTCCATAACTGGAAGACGCTGGAGTTGGGTTGGCCACGTCCTCAGAAGAGACCCCGACGCCATCACAAAAACAGCTATGCTATGGACCCGGAAGGAAAAAGAAAGAGAGGCCGACCTAAAATAACTTGGCGGAGAACTGTGGAGGCTGTGATGCAAAGAATTAATTAGAGTTGGGGCACTGCACATAGGATGGCTGCCAACCGAGCAAAGTGGAGGCAGTCTGTTGCCACACTAAAAGACGCCACCAGGCGTGATGGCCACTGACTGCTTTGACGGTCAGCGGTTAAGGATAAAAGAAAGAAGAAGATTATGAAAAACAACTGCAAGAGCTGATGACTGCTTCGTGCGGTAACATTTCTGAAAACGACGAAGTGGTGGATGGAAGCGGAGGTCTCCTAATGCTCATATCTGGTGACTCAATACTTAGCAGAGACATTTGTCTCCTTTCAGTTTGTGGTTCAAGTTACCAGCTCAGACGGAACCCAACATAAACTTTGTGGTACAAGTTGCGAGCAGTCGACACCAGACACCATCATCAGATGGATCTTGAAGACTCTTGACAACCTTTGTAGTTACCTCAGCCTTAATGCATGAGGCGTGCTGCAGCTACAAGATTTGACTATTGTAGAGAAGTACAGTCCAAGGCGCCGGCGGGAATCAACAACGACTGAAGCAGACGTCAACCGACCCCAGACCAGAAGCTACGTACCTTAACAGCGCAGTCAAAGAACATTTCGAAAATTTTCACATGTTGCACCATAGTTTAAATCATAAGATGATGATAAATATCATTGCTCCTTTTTTATAAACAACATTTTTCATTTTTAAACTACAAATTATTATTAAACTTGTTTACCTGTAACGGTAAAGCTATAGTGCGTTTAATCACTATTAAGTAAAGTGTATGTCTGCACCCTTATGACTCATAGTGTTCTAATTACAAAACGAGAAAGAGCTGGGGGATCAGAAATACGAGCCAAAATATATTTACTCACAGAAGGGGCAGGAGAATAATAAGTTCATGACAGATTAGATGATCTCAGTTGTTAGGCTTGCTTATCTGTAAAATTATATGAGGCTCTATTAAATAGAAGCATCATTATTCTATGTATATCTCTGCCAAGAGTCATCTTGAGCGAAGGTTGATACCATTGACGACACTCATCATTCTACTCTTAGTTTGGCCATTGTTTCACCACAACTGTGGAGCAAGGGAGACAATACTGTCACACTGTGGGAGCCCCCCCCCCCCCCCCCCCCCCCCCCCCCCCCCCCCCCCCCCCCCTCCCCCCCCACCCCGCCCCCCCCCCCCCCCCCTACCCCCCCCCCCCCCCCCACCCCCTTACAGCAAATTTTCTTCTTACTGCTGATGTGGACTTGCGTTCAGCTAACTAGAGAACGCAGTTGACTGTTTCTTTAATGTTTATCATTGTCGCGAGTATGGAAATAGTGAATGTCTGAGTTTAGATAGAATATGTATGGGTAATGTGAAAGTAGAGAAAGTTAAAGTCACTAATGAAAATGTGGGGGAGAGATGACTTCTGGAGAGTAGTGAGAAATGATCTGATCTCTAAAGGCCTACTTCCACACAATACACGGACTATGTTTTAAGATGACAATCTCCTCCACGTCCTTCCATGCTTCATAGAAAAAAAAGAAATTCTATTACAGTAAGGACTACAACAGTAAACATCAAGTGACAGAAGAGAATTGATTCTCACCAATTAATACATATAAATATATTTATTAAAGAAACCAACAATATTTACCACAGAAAATAAGTAATGCCTTCACTATCTCTGAAGGCTAGTGAAAAGTAAAATCACAACATAGAACATAACAACAATGCTCCACTAATCACACCAGCACACGTCTCACTCCAAAACTACCAACACCCGCACGCTTTCCCATTCCAGGATTGTCAGCTTAACAGGGATTAGGCCCCCAGCTACCTTAAAGGAAGCAGCTTTTCCTGTAGGTTTAAAATCTGGGTAGGTGAAGGTAATGCACGCTGGTAAAAAAAACTAACACAACACTGTTCCTTCTAATATTTTATATTAACTTAAGGTAGAGAGAAGCTCTCTCCCTGGACATAGTTTCTAATAACCCAAGTGCACCCTCTATTCCTGTGGCGGGTGAAGGAGAGACGATACTAATGCGAATATAACTGCACCCACTGTTAGATCAAAATATCTGAGCAATAATGATCACTGCTGGCAAAACGAATATATATGAGGGCCCCAAGGGATGCGCCTCTATTTGTTGGACAAAGGTGACTTGAGCTTCAGGCTGGTTACTATTACTGGCAAGGTGACGATTATCTGCATATTACGCCAATCCTTAGATGACACGATCCTACTTGGATAACTGTGGCAATTCTAGAGCTAATGCATGCTTACGGTAAGCGATTGAGGGCAAGTTCCGTATCCTACTAGTGACTAGGCTGTTGCTACTGGTGTCAGACTGTATCGGCTAGACCGTTCCTCTGACGTCCAGGCCGGGTCATGCTGCATGGGCAACAGCTTGATCTAACATTGCCCAACCTCGTGCCACCGAAAGTTATTTCGGGAGGTACGCTCCTTTGGTCAGAAATGACTGGTAGGGAAGATCACGCCAATCTACTCCGGGTTTACTGGCTGTCAATGGGTCTAACAGTGTTGCAGATACGATTGAATGGCAAAGGTGCCTGCCCGTCTGACTGGATATGTATATCTTGCTGAAAGCTGTGAGTATGTACTCCAAAGTGACAGGACGTAAATGAGTGACGATATTGCCCCGAAGACTGGATGGCAAAGGCAACGACCCGTAAGCAGTGGAGTTAAAGATCTGTATACTGCAATAGGCTGTGAGTAGGTAATCAACAATGATCACCTTGTAAGCTGAACAAGTGATAGAACGATTGGTCTGCCGCGAGATCTATGTATATATACGAGTATGAGGTGATACGTATTAGCAGTAGAGATACTTTATGAGATGACAACCATCAAACACATGCCAGATGTATTCCTTGACGACGCAAGGTGCCCGAATAAGAGCACAATAACAGGCTGCGATCTCGCTCTGCAAAAGTACAAACAGGTCAAAAATTTCATTAACAACTGTACAGCCAGGTCCCTGTTGTTTACCAACAAATCTCCCCTCATTCTATCTCTGTCTCACTAAATCGAAACACAACACACCTTCTCTCACCCGCTCTGATTAACCTAACTATTCACACTAGTAAACCCAGCCCTCAGTTATCGCTTTCCAAGCTGCGCGAAGAATGCCCCCGCGGCATCTAAAGGAAAACATATTCACACCCACTCCTGGCTTTACCCACTTGGATAAAAGGCGAAACCAACCGTTAAGTATCCATCACGTTAAATATAAACTAGAACTAATGCCA
The DNA here is from genome assembly GCA_024509875.1 of Oreohelix idahoensis. Classification (NCBI taxonomy): domain Eukaryota; kingdom Metazoa; phylum Mollusca; class Gastropoda; order Stylommatophora; family Oreohelicidae; genus Oreohelix; species Oreohelix idahoensis. The sequence continues at coordinate 101,381 of JAMPIV010000539.1, forward strand.
AATGAGAATTGAGTGAGGGCCCAAGTAATATTTACCCAAAATCAAGATTACCATTAAATGTTTACAAAATTAGCGTTTCGCTGATCCTTATAATTGAAAAAAAAAAACAAACTCTGAACAGAAAAGATAGTACAGCTGACAAGTGGAAAACTTTAGTCATATAAAATATACATGAGCTCACACTTATGTTTCACGAAAAATCTCCTCTTTGCGTAACTCTTAGCGGAGTTTAAATTGATAGCGCGATTCATAAAAAAAAAAAAAAACTCGTGGTCACACAAAAATACTTTACTTAAAGACACACGCACACACACACGCACGCACACACACACACACACACACACACACATATATATATATAAGGCTGAAGCGGCAACATTAAAGGGCAGAGGATTCCCCGTGTCCCCCATGAATCAAAGGAACAGGGTACTTGCCGTTCCTCCCAGAGGGTAGAATAAAAGACCTAGCTACTAGATGCCACTATTCCACCTGTAAGGGGTGGGCTTAAGCCTGGCCCATGCAAGATTGACAAGGTTATTGCCATAATTAAGCTATTAAGAGCAATAAGACAGAAAAGTGGGTGTAGACAAAAACAAAGAAAAAGAAAACAGTGCAGACTACTCAGACCAAAGTGTCAGACATTTTCATTAACTTATGAGTCATCGTCAATCAGAAGGACTAAAACAAATAATTCAAATTAAATTTATTACTCAAAATTCACAAAACTAAATCAATTTAAAAGAATTAAAACAATTAAACTGTGAACTCACGTTTATCGCACATTTATAGCATTTATACTTCTGAAGTTTTCAAAGTTTAAAATTGCACCAAAACTTCTGAGACACCCTGTATATACAATCAAAGTGATACAATACATTCTATATTATACAAATATTATTTAAAAACTAACTAAAATAACTAATTAAAAATAAAAATAAAAATCAACAAACATTGTGACAGGACAGCAGATAATCATGGTGGACTAGTACCAGTATGAGATTAAAGAACACTTTACACTAGTGAAGACAGGACAGAGGATAAATATAATGGACTCTTATTTGTCTGAGATTAAAGTACACTTGTAAACCAGTTAAGACAAGACATTTTTAATTGTATTTTCTTATTGAGATTGTAAATAAACATGTGTGTATTTCTGGAATACACAATTCTCATATTTTAAAGTTCCGTGACTTGTTTTCTGCTTTTAAAGCAAGTCTGATTAAGTTATTTTTTTTTTTAATTGCCCAGTACGACTTGAAACACTTTTGCGTACCCTCCGGGAAACAGCAATTTAAAAACAAAATACCTAAATAAATAAAACTTCTTAAGAAAATCTAATTACTCCCTTGACGTTAATGGCGTATAGGCAGATTGGCGGAAAATCTTCCAAGCGTAGTAGATAATTTCAAAGCCGGAACTACTCTTTGATCTTAGTGTAACTGTTCTCACTTAAGACGTACATTATTGCTTTCAGCACCTGTTCTTCACTGCGCTGCCTTCAACACTCGTGAGATTTATTAGTTTAAGTGAACACTTATTTTTTGTTTTGTTTTTGTTTTAATCAAATGTAGTTTCTGTGGCTTGTCATGTATATGGATATACGTATACATTGTTCATGTGCACACGCACTCGTATGCACATATATGCAAGAATTCCTACACATATATGCAGGGCCAGATTAAGAACTCCAGACGCCCAATTAAGATATATTTGGGCCCCACTACAATTTTCTTAAATGTAAAACTAGAAAAAAAAAAAGTAATCTAATTCATAACATATATAATTATATTTTTTAAATGCAGTTAATAAATCCTTACAAACATCATAAAATGACAGAAATATTTATAATAACCATTGTCTTACATTTTTTTTATATTGTAAAACCTTGTAATTTTTTTCGGCATTTGAAACTGGGGGTACATTTCAACCAAACTAATTATTCAATATGGCGTTCACTTTCTATTTTCACAAAATTTCCATTTAACAAAACCAAACTGCAATAAGGATAAAATAAAATATGGATTTATTGTCATTAAAGTATGCAATTTGAATTTCTTATCAATCACGTTATTTGAAACGAAAAAAAAAAGCAGTTCCGCAAATGCACACTGTGGGATTTATCAGAACCGTCAACAACTAATATTTGGGGCAGTGTTGCAAACTTGAACGTGTTTCCTCAACGTATTACCAATCCCTCATCAGCGTCCTCTCCTCACGTTCTAAAGCCTTCTGTGCCCTCTCCTTGTCTTTTTCATTCCTCCATTGTCTAGTTTCTCCAGTCGTATCTAGTGGGCCTTCTCCTTTTTCTCGTTCCTTCATTGTCTAGTTTCTTCATTCGGATCTCGTGGGCCTTCTCCGTTTTCTCCTTCCTTCATTGTCTAGTTTCTCCAGTCGGATCTAGTGGGCCTTCTCCTTTTTCTCCTTCCTCCATTGTCTAGTTTCTTCAGTCGGATCTCGTGGGCCTTCTCCTTTTTCTCCTTCCTTCATTGTCTAGTTTCTTCAGTCGGATCTCGTGGGCCTTCTCCTTGTTATCCTTCCTTCATTGTCTAGTTTCTTCAGTCGGATCTCGTGGGCCTTCTCTTTTTTCTCCTTCCTCGGTTTCATGTTTCTTTTGCTTTTGCTTTTCTTCGGCCTGTGACTTTTGGTTCTACTGGTTCTTGTCTGGTTCTTGTCTGGTTCTTGTCTAGTTCTTGTCTGGTTCTTGTCTGGTACTTGTCTGGTTCTTGTCATCAGTTCTACATTGATGACCTTGTCGAACCATTTCAATCCATCTGTTCCACGTTAGCACCCATTGATGAAAGTCTGTAGATTGTGGACGTTATTTTTGTAGTTCTAACATACGTACATACATATATGCATTCATTCACACATACATACATACACATATACATACATAATACATACATACATACACATACATGCATACATAACACATTTATACATATTCATACATACATACACACATACATACATAATACATACATACATGCATACATACACACGCAATACGTACACATTCACATACATATATACATGCACACATACATACACACATACATACATAATACATACATAATACATACATACATACATACACACATACATACATAATACCAGAATCTTTATTCTCCAGAAAATACAATGATATGTACTGACATGATATAATAAAATGCAACATGGCATTTAAGAGAATCATTAGAATTTACATAAAGTAAATTTACATAAATTTATACAGCGTTAATGAGGGCTGTTAAATATATACATACATACATACATACATACATACATGCATACATACATACATACAAACAATACATACACACACTCACATACTCACATATACATACATACATACATACATACATACATACATACATACATACATACATACATACATACATACATACATACATACATACATACATACATACATACAGACAGACAGACAGACAGACAGACAGACAGACACACACACACACACACACACACACACACACACACACACACACACACACACACACACACACACACGCACGCACGCACGCACGCACACACACACACACACACACATACATACATACATACATACATACATACATACATCAGAATCTTTATTTTCCAGAAAATGCATTGATATGTTCTGACATGATATAATAAAATACTACATGGTATATAGGAGAATCATAAGAATTAACATAACATCAATTTAAATAAATTCATACAGCGTTAATGAGGGCTGTTACCACATTCATACAGACATACATGCATGCATGCATATATACACATCTACAAACATACATATATACATACATACATTAACGCTTCCAAACCAAACAGTAAACCACCTTACATTTTTCCTACCGAAGTCAGAATCGGAACAGGGCTGAAATATAAAAATAAATATGTGTGTGTGTGTTCTATTGATCTCATTTGCCATTTACAGCTTTTTCGTATTTGATAAGAAAAGTTCATTTTGCAACTTTATCTGATACGTCTAATCAGATCCACATCTTACGCAGGGTGTTTTTTTTTTAAATAGCTCATAAAGTGGCTTATAAGAAATAAGAAATGGGATGTGGCTAATGTGATTTCAAAGCGGGAAATATTGCTGATAAAAAGGTATTTAAATAACAGATAGAGGAGGCAAATTAGAGACTTATTATACAAGGTCCGTCATTAAGAGGTGGAGATGGTCAGTTCCCATCCTCACTGTCTTTTTCTTCTTTAACTCAAAAGCAAAGCTAGGTACCCATTTACAGCGGGGTAAGCTGGAGCGTTTTTTTATACAGTGAATTGAACATGGCATATTTGCAGCGAGAGACCAGTGTTCTAGCCATTTTGTCAACTGCACGCTCAATGTCGCTGATAAAAAAAGTAAAAATGGGAATGTGATTGATATGAGAGCATAAATGGGATGTGGCTAATAAAATATCAAAATTGCAAATGTGGCTGATAAAAAATCAGAAATGGGATGTGGCTGATAAGAGATACAAAATATGGATTTGGGTGTTCTTAAAATTTTTAAAAAATAGTGGGGGAAGGGGGGGGGGGGGGGGGGGAAGGGGGGTGTGTTACAGATTAGAAATCGGAAATTAGAATGGCCATCGGACACAACGTCAAGAAGAACTAGAGTAATCAGGTACAGGTATTGGACAGAGTTATAGAATTGTGAATTAACATACAATATATTAGTAAGTGTCTCGTGGGTTTTGTCACATAATTGGGTTCGCCCTTTGTTCCTCTCCGGCAGTATTGTTATTTTAGAGCCATTGTTTGCACTTCTTCTCCGTAATAATTCATAGTGTCTGTTTACCTGACCCTCCCTGCTGAGAGAGTAGACAGGTGAGGCGACAGTCAGGTTGGTAAAATTCTCGTGTACCAAATGTTGGCCGCGCTAGATTAAGACGACGAATGCACAGCAAGTCTATTTAGCGCAGATATGGCTATTGTGATTCACTAATTACTGTCGTGAAGAGTCACAGCTCAGATGGTTAAACGAGGATCGGTGTTTGCACAAGGACAGGGAGATAAAATATCCGTCTGCGGACATATTACAGACATGCACTTGAAAGACGGAATGTTGTAAGAACGTCCGGACAAAAGTGTTACCAGGACATTATTTGTGATAATGCAGGGAGTGGTAGTGCAATCATTACCACAAATCGGCGGATATAACAACTCCTCATACGGAAAATGACCTATTAAATAACATGCAGAAATTTTCCATTGAGGAAATGTTTTGAATAGACGCCATCAAACCACGTATGATTGTAATTAATGGCCAGCATTCGAGATGTAACCATAAACAACATTTCTTATTGGAGCCATGCCTAATAGTAAAAAACAACGTGCGTGGGACGAAAGTTGCAATATAACCTGACACATCAGTTGGTTGAAAGCACTGTGAAATTCAACTCGTCAAGAAACAACCAGACCTGCCAGAGTTAAGACTAGAATTAGAATTCATTTATCAAATCGGACTTAATAGAGCATCTTTAGGACATAAGAGCCTAGGAAAACTCTACCATTATTAACAAAGACAACCGGAATCTGAGGAATCAGAAACACGGAGTCAAAGTGGGAACTTATTGTAAAGTAAAAACACTCCAGAACACGTAAAAGAGGCATCTTCAACAACTTACCTTAACTATTTCTCTGAGCCAGAAATCAATCACTGATCCCAAAAACATTATATATATATATATATATATATATATATATATATATATATATATATATATATATATATATATATATATATATATATATATATATATATATATATATATACATATATATATACTACTCGTCAAATGTCAAGGGCCACCCTATTATTTTCAATACATTTTTATATAAGCGCATAGAATGATTAAATGAAGGAAGTTTTTAGTAAAAATGGGTGCAATATCTTCCTCTGACAGTCCTCTATGCACATTAAGCATAAAAACAACTCACCGACAACCATGGTGATCACGTGCAATTTGGTTTGCTGACCGTAAATTCACATTTTTAATCTGTTTTTTTTTTTTTCAAACTTCCGTACAACCAAACAGGTGAAGTAATCGTGCTAATTGACATTTCACGTGCAATGGCGACTTTTCGTGAACAGAGTTCACTTTTAATTTGTTTTACAATCAGCAGACTTAGGGTACTTTAATCACTTGCAAAAACCATGCCACCAAGAAGAAGTCTTGACACCTTACAAAGAATGAGGGCTATAGCGTGGGTTGAATGTGTTTTATCTGTCCGTGAGGTTGCTAGACGGCTTGCAATGTTACACTCTACTATCCAAAGAATTTTGGAGAGATTTCAGGCCACAGGAAGTGTGGAGGATCGCCACCGGCCAGGTCGCCCTAGATGCACCAATAGACATGATGACCGGTACCTCTTGTTATCAGTCCTGCGCCATCGAACAGTGACTTGTTCCACTCTAAGATGTCAGCTGAGACAAACTGTAAACGTTAATGTCAGTCAAAGCACCATTCGTAGACGTTTACATGAATTTGGACTGGCTGCTCGGCATCCTGCGGTCAGAATCCTTCTTACTCCTGCTAATCACAGAGCCCGTGTTGCTTGGTGTCGCGAGCACATCCGATAGACAAGGCAACAATGTAGCCAAGTTCTCTTCACTGATGAATCTTGCTTCACTGTGTCATTCAATGATGGCAGGATTCGAGTTTGGAGACGACCAGGAGAGCGATTTACTGATGACACAATTCGAGAGGTGGATCGTTATGGTAGGGGTTCTGTCATTGTCTGGGGAGGCTTCTACAGACACGGCAGGACCCCACTCTACATCATCCAAGGCAACTTGAAAGGCCCAAGATACCAGAACGAAATCTTGAGACCAATTGTTCAGCCTGCTCTGAAGGCCATAGGTGGTAATGACATCCTCCAAGATGATAATGCTCGACCCCATCGAGCTAGTGGGGTTTATGAGTTTATTCAGCAACGTGGGATCATCAGGATGGCGTGGCCAGCTCATTCACCTGACCTTTCTCCGATTGAGCACCTCTGAGATGTCCTTGGTCGAAGATTGTCAACAAAGCACCCCCTGCCAATGGATGTTGCACAGCTGACTGCATTTCTGCTTCAGGAATGGCAAGTTGTTCCTCAGGATATTCATCGGACCCTTGTGGACTCGATGCGTCTATGCTGTCTTGAATGCCTTGCTGCAAACGGTGGTCATACCCGATTTTGAAATGTCTATTTGTCCAATAACTATTGTGTGACTTTTGAAAAGATGGGTGACACACTTCACAGCTTCATTGCGTTTGAATGTGTGTTTTCATTTCTTTACGTGACATGTCAATTTGGTATTCAATAAATGCCGTTTTGACTGATACCAATTACGTTTATATCAGATTTGTTTTATGGTTTCAACCAAGGTTTTTCTAAGTGGCCCTTGACTTTTGACGAGTAGTATATATATATATATATATATATATATATATATATATATATATATATATATATATATATATATATATATATATATATATATATATATATATATATATATATATATATATATATATATATATATATCAAACCAGAAATTGAAATTGATAACGAAGAACTAGAAAGTGTCAATGAATTCGAATACTTAGGATCAATCATTAACAGCTCTGGCGACTGTGCAGTAGAAATTAAAAGAAGACTTGCAATTGCTTCACATAAGCTAATACAGATGAAAAACCTATGGCAAGGCACAAGCAAAGAAACAAAGTTACAACTGATCAGAGCATGTATATTCCCAGTAGCAACATACGGCTGCGAGACTTGGACACTCAATAAAACAGTTGCAAAAAAGATTACATCATTCGAAATGAAATGCTACAGAAGGATGTTGAGAATACCCTGGACAGAAAAAAAGACCAACAGAGAAGTACTGCACTCACTAAATGTACAGGAACATTGGCTCCTAAATACCATCGCAATAAGGAAGCTGAAATTTTTCGGTCATATAAAAAGACATAATAGTCTGGAAAAAACAGTGATGGAAGGCATGGTCCCTGGAAAAAGGGGAAGGGGTCGACCTAGACGACGGTGGACCCAGGACATCACAGAGAGTCTGAACTTGTCTTTGGCTGATGCAGGTCGACTTGCCCAGAATCGTGATGCGTTCAGAGCAGCTGTAATGGAGACAACGTTCTGGAAAGAATACGTCACATGATGATGATGATATATATATATATATATATATATATATATATATATATATATATATATATATATATATATATATATATATATATATATATATATATAGCAGTCCTACCATGAGTCCCGATGGCGACTCCAAAAAGGAACGCCGATGTTCAACCTGTGATTGTAAGAGACATTATTCAGACGTGTGTCCAACTCCAGTCGAACAGGCGACCTCTGCTTATGTGTTGGACGGTCAACCGCGAGGACTACGAAGTGTGCCGACCTTTATTTCAGTCAAACGAGATGACATTATTGCGATGTCGACATGCACTACCGTCTCTGTCAGCAGTCAACGAGACTGGAAAATTAATGCTCCATAAGTGAGTTTAAAAAAAAATTCTAACATGTATAATACTGCTAAATATTGATTGTTTTCATGCTGTATATTACCATTAAGGCAAATTGGATATAGTGTTATTTTTATGAAATCAGAGGCACACCTCCAATCCAACCTGCAAGTCTGGAAGGAAGAGCTGGAGAAGAGAGGGATGGTCATAAGCAGCTCTAAAACAAAATCCATGGTGATATCACGAGAAGAAAGAAGACATCAGATTAAGCTGGGAGAACAGGTCCTGGAGCAGGTCGACCACTTTTAATACCTCGGAGCTATTATAGACCGAAAGGGAGGCATCAAGGAAGAAATGGCCACTCGAAAAGCAGCAGCTGGAAGACTTTTTCAAGCCATAAATCGAGGATTCCTCAGCAAGAGAGAGGTTGGTAAGAAAACGAAGATGGCTGTATACCGCTCCACCTATGTCCCAGTCTTGACATATGGATGCAATCATGGGCAATGACTACAACCCATAAAAGCCAGATCCAAACCTCAGAAATGAGGTATCTGAGGAAGGTGGTTGAAGTAACAAGAAGAGACATGGTACGCAACCAGACGATACGTCAAGGCCTAAAATGCCACCCCCTACAGACCCAAGTAGAACAGTCCCAACTAAGATGGTTTGGCCATATCTGCAGAATGGGAGAAGATCGGCTACCACGACAAGCATGGGAAACAAAGAGCCAAGGATCCAGACCCCGAGGACGACCCAGAGTCCGCTGGGAGGACAACATTAGACAATCTTTGAAGGACCGAGGACTAGAATGGAACCAGGCCAGGAGGAAGACAGCCGATATAATAGTCTGGCGCTCTCTCTTCCAAATCTCTACACCTCACGGTAGAAGGGGAACGACTAAGTAAGTAAGTAAGTTATTTTTATGAAGTATATGTTCTGACTTGTAATGACTCGTTTTTGGTCATTTTTGTATTTATGTACACTTAAGAAATGTATTTGTATAGTGGCTCTGCGAGGTATAATAATTACGATAGCCAGGTGACGCAGTATTTGTCATTTTTCCAACGCAACTTCCTGGTGTGATATACTATGAAAACATTTTTGTTTCTGATTAAGATGTAAATTTAGTACAGTATATGGTCCAAGGTATGGACTGATAGTATTAAGTCATATTATCGCTGGTGCGTGGCATACATGTATTCCCTTTTATTCAGGAGACCAAGGCACAGCATCCTCCGGATGGAAGAAAACAGCGCTTACTTTCTTAAGGAGGCGGTGGATGTCACGGCATGCTTTACCGTCGTTTGACTTGTATGCTTGATCGGTTATTCTGGGCCGTGTACGAAACTCATAGGCCTGAGTTTCGGCTTAGAGCGACTGGTTAAGTGATGTCACGTGATTCGCCGGCGACAATTTTCGCGCAAAAAGGAAGTCATTAGGGACTTCTCGGTATAGTTACCCGTCCCTAGCAGACGTGCTTTTGGATGCCGTACATTGTGACCGTATATTCTGGCCATATCAGTGGAACAGCGTGTTGCCATTAAGGTGTTAAGTCCTGATATATGTGTTATGGAGAACTAGTTATTTCCCATATCTTGACAGTAAGCTGTATGTTATTTCTTGCATAGTACGTATTTACGTGTATTGCTGAAATGCTGATGCTGCTGGTTCCGTCACTTTGCTTATGTGTCAAGGGCACGTCTCCAAAGGATTCAGGACGTAACCTCTTCCGGTAAAGGCAGGGGTCTTGACCACCCGTGGGATGTAGGTTTCACGTGTCGATGTCAAGCTTCGAACTACAGACTAGTACAGCTGCTAACGTGAGAAGAACCTCAAATGGTCTCTCCACTAAGTACCACCAACCTAGTAACTAGGAAAATCTTAGACGTCTTGCTCAGGTAAATAGTCTTGGCAACTTAACACAGATGACTCGAACACACGTCTGGGATACTATTTCTTATTCTAGAATTCTTCTGTGACTTGTGAGTAGTTTATGTAGGAGTCCGGTTCTGCACTAATATTGGCGAGTTTTTTACCAGTGGATAAAAGATGCTTTAATACGTTTTTTCCGTTCCTAAACATTTAGAAACCTGACTCTATTCTTTTCTTTGGCAAGGTCCTAGATGTCTACTTGTGACGATTTCTGGAATGCAGTGTTGTATGATAGATGTTCTACGTTATATAATAGCTCTCGGCCCACGCTTCCCGCATGGTGCTCTGACAAATCTTCCAATTGCTTGGTTGTTTATTGGCGCTTCAAATGTCAGCCAATGCATTCATATTATGAAAACTTTTCCTAATGCAGTATTATGTATTACTCATGCGTTTGAAAATGTCAAACAGTCATCCTCCTTATATGAAGTTGCTACATCCGACAATTCTTGGTAATGTTTACGTTACAACTTCTTACATTTGTCCTGTCGAGTCAGAAATAATTATGCAATATCAAGCAAACACTTCGTGCTCTCATTTACCTGGCGCCATTGTGGTATTATCACGTTTTATGGACTTAGTTAATCTCTCAGAGATGCGTGATACTCTTATCTGGCCCTGTCATGCATTGAAGCGTGAAACGTGAACAATGACAGTTGGGAAAAGGAGAGTGCTACCAACAGAATAATGCACCCAATTCAGTACGCACAACAAATGTAGTTCAATACTTCCAGAGAGGAGAAGAGAGCGCACAAATTATGTCAAATTTAAATGACTGGCCTTTATATGATTGGTATCTATATGACTGACACCTATATGACTGGTATCTACCTATATGACTGGTATCTATCTATATGACTAGTATCTATATGACTGGTATCTATCTATAATCTATGTGACTGGTATCTATATGACTTGTCTCTATATGACTGGTATCTATATGACTGGTCTCTATATAATTGGTATCTATGTGACTGGTATCTATATAACTGGTATCTATATAATTGGTATCTATATGACTTGTCTTTATAGGACTGGTAACTATATGACCGGTATCTATATAACTGGTATCTACATGACTGGTATGTATATAAATTGTCTCTATTTGAATGGTCTCTATATGACTAGTATCTATATGACTCTTCTCTACTTGCTCAAACGAAGTAATATCTGTATGTTTACCATAATGTGTTGATATGAGAAAGCAAGTGTTTATGAGCAGTCAGGAAGCAGTAATCAATTTATTTACATATATGTATTGTGATAATCATCACGTGTCTGAATATGAGTCATTAAATATTCATGGACAGTCTGTGCAATCTTCAGCTCTGTTTTATGCTTTTGTTAATAATGTGGCAAGTGATGTTTACCTCTCGTTTTTCATCATGCATCAAGTCGATTACAAATGAAAGTTCAAAGAAACATAACTGTAACAGTACGCCGAACAGGCAGAATGTTTGTTAGATGGGCCTGCGTTCTCACACTTGTAATATAAACTTCGCCCGTTCATTAGTTCGTTTGTAAGAGCATGTATTTATAGTATCCAGTCACTATCATAAAATAAAGTATGTAAAAAAAAATATAATTAAACCCTCTGTACATCATATTAGACTGATCACCTAAGGAAGGGGCATAAAATACTGAACCATAAAGTATCCGAACTGTCTATGTTTGTATGACGCAATGTTTCTTACCCTGGAAGAGGGAAGGGTTCGTCAACAGATATCAAAGAAGGCGTGACTCTAGAAGGAAAGGAAAACTATCAGTCTAAAGTTCTTCATCTACCAAGCCAGTTGGCATGGGTGATAATGTTGCCCACAACATCCTATCCTCACCATCGTTGATCAATTTGCTTCAAAGTTGCCCGTTATATGTGGTACAGAGAAAGTGCATATGGCCGACGCCAGCTCCTTTCGTGGAAAAGCTTTACGGGGATTCAAATAGCCTCAAACTGACTACTGCTTTCTTTGAGAACATTCAAGTGGACGTCTGAGAGTGTACGAAGAAGAAGAAGAAGATCAATTAATGGTATTTACTTCTTTCCGTGCTGCGATGTTAAAGTGTCAAATACGTATACGTTACCGCTTTATTGTTTTCTATGTCACTAATTCTTTTTGTGTTGTATTGACATCATACCTCGTATTTGTTTATTTACAATAGATTGTATTTAGTGTCAGCTATTTACAACGCAATGTTTCGTCTGTATTTTTATTTCTTGTCTTCCTTACTTAGTCGTTCCCCTTCTACCGTGAGGTGTAGAGGTTTGGAAGAGAGAGCGCCAGACTATCCCATCGGCTGTCTTCCTCCTGGCCTGGTTCCATTCCTTCAAAGATGTCTTGTGTTTCAAGTTCCATAAGTCGTAGTCCGTAGTCCGTTCCAGTTCGTCGCCTTTGGAATCAGTCCGGCTCTCTCTCTCTTGTAGTTCTCATAATCAAAAGTTTAAGGAAACAAGTGATTGGCCTGTTGTGCCTTTGCATGGTGGAGGGGCTGCCTCCTTACGGCCTCCATGCAGGCCGTCCTCCTCCTGTTTCAGCCGGGCTTGGGACCGGCCTAGGCGGAGTTTTTATTTCTTGTCATAAAATATATATTTCCGGTTTTATTTTCTCATAACATTCCCAAAGAAAGTGAATTGCTAAAAATAGACGAGCCTAATTAAATCCTTTGCTGAGGGTCAGTCTCATTTATTGCGGGACGCTATTTGGCCCATTGTAGTGGGGCACCTTGGTCTTAAACTCTTTCATTCAGGTGGCGGCAAAACCTATGTGTTATTTGAGTCAGGGGAAGTAGACCCGAGCGAGAGACTTGGTTTTTCAAGTGGCTGAACGTTCTCGTCATTGTAAACCCTATGAGTTTGATAACATTGGAAGCATCTCCGTCTCTAATACGTAATCGGTTTGATACCTAGTCGTACGGGAGAAAACTCCTTATTTCCCCACGGCTTTGTCACAAGGGAAATTTCAACGACCTCCGTGCAGGTGGCGGCAATGAGTATCGCTATTGTATGAGAGATTCTGGCTATATATATTAGACGTTCCAATCTCTTAGTGCTCGTTGTTCTGACGGAAAAGCTGTAGCCTGCAGAGTGGAATAAGTGCTATAGCCTATACCAGATGCACGGTCATAAGGATTTTCTTAGCTTATTGGAAAATACAATTGGCAAGAAGACAAAGATGGCTGTAGACTGCTCCTCATACGTCCCAGTCTTGACGTTTGGAAGCGAGTCATGGGCAATGACTACAATCCATACAAGTCAGATCCAAATCTCAGAAATGAGGTATCTGAGAAACAAGAAGAGACATGGTCCGTAACCAAGGCCTAAAAACCCAACCCCTGTAGACCTTAGTAGAACTATCCCAACTAAGATGGTTTGGCCATGTCTGAAGAGTGGGAGAAGATCAGTTGCCACTGCAGGTATGGGAGGCTAAGAGCCAGAGATCCAGACTTCCAGGACGACCCAGAGTCCGCTGGGAGGACAACATTAAACAATCTTTGAAGGACCGAGGACTAGAATGAAACCAGGCCAGGAAGAAGACACCCGATAGGATAGTATGATGCTCTCTCTTCAAATCCTCTACACCTTACGGTAGAAGAGGAACGACTAAGTAAGTAAATCTCAACTTATTGGTAAGCCCACTTAGTTAGCTAATTGTCACGGAATTGCCTCCCCTAGATTTGCAGTAGTGGTTCACTAATGGTCACAACGCAAGCGTATCTAAAAGTAGGTCTTCCAAAGTATCTATCTTCGTGCAAGATTACTCTTGGCAAAGATGTAGATAGAAGATGAATGGCGCTTCTACCTTAGGGGAGCCTTCACATGATATTCCCAGAAGTCAAGAACAAACGCTGCTTAAGGGCTGAGCAAATTTGGTAACTTATTATCTGGTCCGTCGCCTTTTGTGATGGGGTTATGCAATGACTCTACCCCGTTCAAGCCCCCAGTTGGTGAAATCCAACGAATGCCCTCTTTTAAATAATGGCTCTATATTTATATAAATGTATTTATTAAGAAAGACTGGCTCATACGTTTGCTTTCGTACATGTACTGAATTAACTATTATGGTTTAATTTAAAATAACATACACCAAATTTAATATTCAATTAGTCTTTAACAGGGTAAAATAAAAATGGAAAATTGGGTGAAAATTGAAATATATGTTTCCTCACTGAGGTTTGGAATGGGCTTTAGAATGTCTTTGATTTTTGCTGTAGCCTGTCACACAAAACTTAGCTCCCAATGAGTCCTGCAGCTGTGGTTTCCGTCACTTCTTTTTGGTGATGAGTACACTTCTCCACATAACTCGTCCACTGTAGGCGGTAATTGTTGATACTCTTCTCTAACACTAGTGGCGTAGGAACTTCAGTACTTAAGTCTGTTGGCTAACATTCACGAACTGTGACAAATAGAAAGAAACAAATGCCTTCTGCTGAGTACATTTGTTCTCCGCAAACTAACAGACCCATTGTAATGTGCTCCACCCACCAATATTAACCTCTCAGAAGAATTAAATTACCGAGCACACAATGTAACTCAGGGAATATGATGAAAATTCACCAATATCCTTCTGGGTCTCAACTAGGAAAATGCGTCTGGAGTGCATGAATGATGATTTGCCTGAATTACAATTTAAAAAGGTACATAATTCTCACAAGATAATATGTTACACCACAGGCACATGTGATGTAATCAGAAACAATCACCAGCTCTTGCAGTAGTGGTTCATGTATATACTATTTTCGTATGGTGAGGTTACCAGCCTCATATGTAACCACTTAGCAAGAAACCTGTAAAATTAGTAAATAATTTGTTTACACTTACCTCAAAAATTTGAGAATACACAATTCTCCTGGCACTTATTTAGAATGGACACAGCTCTGTATTAGAGCTTCAAGATCACTTAGGTCTGGAAATATGATTTAATTTCTCTGACGGCTGATGTTCTGCAAATTCAAGGCCTGGGAAACTGTTGGTATAATGCCTCTTAAGACAAGGTCTGGGAAATATGAGTTAATTCCTCTGATGGCTTGTGTTCTACGAATCCTATCTGGGAAAAGTGTTGGCATAATTCCTCTTATGACTGGGTCTAGGAAATATGAGTTAATTCCTCTGACGGCTGATGTTCTGCAAATTCCTGGCCTGGGAAAACTGTTTGTATAATTCCTCTTATGACTTGTGAAAAAAGTCCCAAGGTTCCAGTTTTGTATTAAAATTGCGGGTTTACTTGTAAATTCCAAAGTTACCCAATACTCGATCTAGTACTTATAGTTGTGGAATGATTAGTCCTATCCTCTTTCCTTTGGCTCGTAGGAGGTGTCTAGTTGACACTGCGATTTAGTCTGTGCTGTTCTGTGACTGATTTCTACAGTATATCTCACATTCCTTAATTTCAACACCCAGCTGTGTTTTCGCCGAATGTTCCAATCAATACATTGTAGATTCTGACGAACCAATCAAATCTATCTAACACTGTTTGGGTGGGGTTTATCATTACTCATCCCATGCGTATTTGAACAATATTAAATGTAATATACACGCGTGCCTTTTACAACAGTGATGTCATATCGTTACATAAGACTTGCAGCGCACCTCTGTCTATCACAATATTGTGACCAGGTGTTTCTGGCATAATGTCTTCCGCCCAGATGTCTACCCAGACAGATTATCTAATTATCCCCTTTATCTGCGTGCCTCCGCCAGACAATTGTCTGGTCAGACAGTGTTGTTTTCTTTCATCGTAAACACAATACGATCTTGTGTCAACACGATCAACAGCTTTCCAATGGGGTCAAATGTTTGACCGACCCGTTTCCACAGGTGGTAAGACGGATTATGCGATAAAATATTATCGCTGGCCGGGTCACCAAACCTGGCGGAGCGTAACAACAACCTGGGAGCGAAGTGTGAAACAATAAGATACGAATTAATCCCGGAGCAAATACTGTAAACTCCGCCTATGCCGGTCCTAAGCCCGGATGAAAAAGGAGAAGGGCGGCCTGCATGGAGGCCGTAAGGAGGCAGCCCCTCCACCATGCAAAGGCACAACAGGCCAAACACCTGTTTGCTTTAAACTATGATTACGAGTAATATAAGAGAGAAAACCGGACTGATTCTAAAGGCGACGAACTGGAACGGACTACGACTTATGGAACTTGGAACACAAGAAGTATAAATGGGAAAGAAGAGGAGCTAGTGGAAGAAATGAGGAAAGCAAAACTAGAAATCCTGGCTATTACCGAAACAAAGAAAAAAGGACAAGGAGTCATGGATCTCGATGGCAACACGCTGCTCTACAGTGGTGTACCCACATCTGAAAGAGCTAAAGGGGGCGTGGGTTGCATTGTGGCCAAAAATCAAACAGATAGTATCAAGGGATGGAACTTTGTCTCGGAGCGCATTATGGTTGTAAAACTAAAAGAAGGAGAAACCATAGCCAACCTGGTCATAGTGTATGGGCCAAATGAGGATGAGAGAGCAGAGGTCAAGAAGTAATTCTTCGAGCTGCTTCAAAGGACAGTGGATGACTGCCTAGATGAAGTTATCATGCTCGGAGATTTTAATGCCAGAGTTGGAAATGACCATGCTAGATGGGATGGAGTTATCGGAAGATATGGAGAAGATACTCTCAATGAAAATGGAAAGCGACTCCTTAGATTCTGCAGTGAGCAGAATCTGATCATTACAAACACAAAGTTCCCCCATAAGCGCATGCATGCATACACTAGATGTGAACCAACCAAGAATGAGAAGTCAGTGATCGACTATGCCATTGTTAGGAGAAGCTCATTCAAATATGTCCGGGATGCTAGAGTCTGGAGGGGGCCAGAGATTGGAAGTGATCACTACCTGCTAACAATCAAAAGAACAACTGAAAGAGTTGCTCAGCCTAGGAACTGCCCAACATCACGCAAGAAACCAAGTAAACGAGCAGGAGAAATGAGCATTAGGACCTACAAGCTGAGAGAGCAAGAAATTAAGACCAGATATCAGGGGCTAATTGCTGCAGCGGTGAGCAACACAGAAGAACGACCTGATGACTTGAAAACCCTCTGGAATAAATTCAAGGATGTCATAAAGACAGCTGCTGCAGAAGCATGCGTTGAAGTCCGACTTGGGAACCAGAGAAAGAGGACACCTTGGTGGACAGAGGAAGTCAAAGAGAAAATAAGAGAGAAGAAAATGGCATGGAAACAATACTTAGGAGCTAAAAACACAACAGGACAAATGGAAAAACACGAAGAATATGTGACACTCAGAACAGAAGCAAAGAACAAAGTGCTAGCAGCAAAACAGAAGTCCTGGGAAGAATTTGGAGAAAAGCTAGAAAAGATGCACAAGAAAACCAGAAATTGTTCTATAAGACCATAAAGAACATGAGGAAGGAAAAACAATGCCCTCTCAAATTTATAAAGGACAAGCAAGGCAAATTGCTTACTGCCCCGAAGGAAGTAATGGAAAGATGGAAAGAATATTTCTCAGAACTCCTAGATGGTGAGCATGGTGAAGCATCAGAAATGATAACCACTAGCACAGAAGAGAAAACCAATGATGGTGAAGATGACATAAAGATGGAAGAACTGAAGGCAGCACTGGAGAAAATCAAGATGGGCACAACAGCAGGGCATGATGGTATAACACCTGAAATGGTTAAGTACATGGGAGCATCAGGCGACCTATTACTCTTAAGGGTTCTACAGGCAGCGTGGTACAACAAGACCATACCAAAGGATTGGGAGATTGCCATCATAACACCAATTTTCAAAAAGGGTGACAATCGACAGTGTGGAAACCATAGAGGCATATCCCTTCTCAGTGTCCCTGGTAAAAATCTACTCTAGAATCCTAGAGCAGAGACTCCGACACCTAGCTGAGCCACAACTGGATGAGGTCCTGTGCGGATTCCGAGCGAACTGAAGTACTCAAGACCTAATCTTCACACTCAGACAGCTGAGTGAAAAGGCCCTTTGAGTATAAGAGTGAGATCCATCTTTGTTTCATAGATCTGGAAAAGGAGTTTGACAGGATCCCCTGGAGCAAACTTTGGGACTGTTTGGCAAGGAAGAACATTCCAGCACCTCTGATTCATGCTATATAGAGCTTATACAAGTCTTGCAGAAATTATGTGAGGACAGCAAACCATAAGTCAGAAGAGTTCAGGACCACCACTGGTGTAAGACAAGGTGATATCCTGTCACCTTATCTTTTGATACTCCTCATGGACGATGTCATTAAGGCATGTAAGGAGAGAACAAGAAAGTATTCAGTGGGGTACTGGAAGATGAGACAGGTCTGTATGTCAGAGCTGGCTTTTGCTGATGATGTTGCCCTGATTGCTAAATCACAGGCACATCTCCAATCCAACCTGCAAGTCTGGAAGGAAGAGCTGGAGAAGAGAGGGATGGTCATAAGCAGCTCTAAAACAAAATCCATGGTGATATCACGAGAAGAAAGAAGACATCAGATTAAGCTGGGAGAACAGGTCCTGGTGCAGGTCGACCACTTTAAATACCTCGGAGCTATTATAGACCGAAAGGGAGGCATCAACGAAGAGTTGGCCACTCGAAAAGCAGCAGCTGGAAGACTTTTTCAGGCCATAAACCGAGGATTCCTCAGCAAGAGAGAGGTTGGTAAGAAAACGAAGATGGCTGTATATCGCTCCACCTATGTCCCAGTCTTGACATATGGATGCGAGTCATGGGCAATGACTACAACCCACAAAAGCCAGATCCAAACCTCAGAAATGAGGTATCTGAGGAAGGTGGTTGAAGTAACAAGAAGAGACATGGTACGCAACCAGACGATACGTCAAGGCCTTAAATCTCACCCCCTGCAGACCCAAGTAGAACAGTCCCAACTAAGATGGTTTGGCCATGTCTGCAGAATGGGAGAAGATCGGCTACCACGACAAGCATGGGAAACAAAGAGCCAGGGATCCAGACCCCCAGGACGACCCAGAGTCCGCTGGGAGGACAACATTAGACAATCCTTGAAGGACCGAGGACTAGAATGGAACCAGGCCAGGAGGAAGACAGCCGATATGATAGTCTGGCGCTCTCTCTTCCAAACCTCTACACCTCACGGTAGAAGGGGAACGACTAAGTAAGTAAGCAAATACTGCCATCGGGGAGTGGCGTGATAGAGACATCACAATGCTATTTCCAGCATAGAGCGAAATAGTGAAAATAACGAATGAAAATGCATGATTTATGCTAAATAAAAGCGATGAGTGAGAAAAAATAAAAAATAAAGGATAAAGCCAGAGGGCTGAAGGTGTGAGAGATCACACAAAAGAGCATGTTCTGACGTTTTGTCACACTAATGACGCCCATAGTTTTTTTCTAAACTTATATAGGTATACGACTTTAATGCATCTGTTTAAAGATTAATTGATTTTCTTAAAGTAACATTTCGTGCCGGGGTAATTTAATATTAAGTTTGCCAGTAACCTAAATCACAACGGTGTTAACCAAATCGTATTTTCCTGGATGGTGTTTGTGTGAGTGTGATTATATTATCTTTAGTGACTACTATTTTGTTTGTTTATTACTAGTTCCCTTGCTAAACGAGGCATAAATCCTCCCTGATCTCTGCTCGCACATCTTCATTTTACCCATACACAACGACAAGGCTGACTATGGTTTCTCCTACTTTTAGTTTAGGACCATCATGCGTTCTGTGACAACTTTCCATCTCTTGATACTATCCTTTTGGTTTTTTGCCACAATACAACCCACGCCCCTTTCAGCTCTTTCAGATGTGGTGACACAACTCTTGAGCAGCCGCCATCGAGATCCATAACTCCTTGTCCCTTTTTCTTCGTGTCCTTAACGGAGCCAGGATTTCTAGTTTTGCTTTCCTCATCTCTTCAACTAGTTCCTCTTCCTTCCCATTAATACTTCTTGAATTCCAAGTTCTACAAGTCTTAGTCAGTAGTACATTCCAGTACGTCGCTTTTAGAATCAGTCCGTTTTCTCTCTTGCATTTCTTGTAATCGCGTTTTAAGGCAAACAGGTGATTGGCCTATTGTGTCTTTGTATGATCGAGGGACTGCCTCCTTACGGTCCTTGGGACCGACATTGGCGGAGTTGAAAGAAGAGATTGAATTCATTTACCGGCAATAAGCACCATAGTGATGACAAACAGTAC
This sequence comes from Oreohelix idahoensis, assembly GCA_024509875.1. Lineage (NCBI taxonomy): Eukaryota > Metazoa > Mollusca > Gastropoda > Stylommatophora > Oreohelicidae > Oreohelix > Oreohelix idahoensis. Next base: position 121,952 of record JAMPIV010000539.1, read on the forward strand.
CATAGTCGTGTAATATTGCAGAAAACCCCGAAGTTTCTATTTGTATCTACCTGCAAGAAAGAGAGAGAGAAAGTTATAACTTGAAACAAATAAAATCATTGAATGTGAACAGAAAAATGTATTTGTCTTCTTTAAGACGTACAACATGCCTGGATCTACGGCTAGTATAATCATTAGGCAAAAAGGTCAGTCATCCAGAGCTGTACACTTTGCAGGGTGGCAAAATCATGTGAAATTTGTTAAATGGTGTAATGTGAAGAAAAAAAAATGTCGTACTTAGAACAAACACAATTCTGTATACTTTATTTTCTGTGGCTATTCTTCACCATTGCAAATACGCGTGTACACATGAACTTTGTGATAGAACATCTAAATACATATTGCACGTTCTGGAGTATGTATATGTAAGTATATGAACAATGATATATCTATATAAAAACACCTTATGGAGCAGGAAGCCAATACGTCAGTTAGTCCCTATATACGAAACCTTCAGCTAGTCCCTATATAAGAAACCTTCAGCTAGTCCCTATATAAGAAACCTTCAGCTAGTCCCTATATAAGAAACCTTCAGCTAGTCCCTATATAAGAAACCTTCAGCTAGTCCCTATATAAGAAACCTTCAGCTAGTCCCTATATAAGAAATCTTCAGCTAGTCCCTATATAAGAAACCTTCAGCTAGTCCGTATATAAGAAACCTTCAGCTAGTCCCTATATAAGAAACCTTCAGCTAGTCCCTATATAAGAAACCTTCACCAAACATTCAATGCTCTTACAACTGGGGTTTCTGTAACAATTTGTTTGACCTCATAAGGCAGCTAGCGTCAAACAAAAGCCTTTTGTAAGCCACCTTGTACGATACACTTGGGGGGCGGTAATCATGTTCCTCCTTTGTCATTAGAACCTCTCCCCCCCCCAACCCCCAGCCCCGGATTTAGATAGGACGTTTAGAAACAATAAGCTGTATTAGTTTTTGCATCCGTCGTATCTACAACCACGACAGTATCGACATATACTGAGGGAGACTGAACACCACAGGGTCTGCCCTGAGTGTAATAATGTCGATTCTGTTCAACAATAACAATTGCAGATTTACTGAAGCGCAAAATTTAAAATTACTGATTTTTTTTTGGTGTGAACAGCTGACGAACTAAGCAAACACAATCGTATGTTGTAATCATCAAATTTGATCTGCCCACGGCGCATACGCTTTCAAGACACGCATGCCAAGTCCTGATATGGCAAGCCATCATCACAATGTCTTTCCACGCTGTTCTCACTATGTTCATGTCTGTCTCCAGATCTCTTCTCCACGTGTTGTTTTATGTCTCTACATCTTTTACTCTGGGTATTCCAGAATAAGGACTGTCTGTCACGCTATCAACAGGTTTCCTCAGTGTGGGGAATATCCATCTCCAACGCCTTCTTCTCATCTCTTGTTCTACAGGCACTTGTCTTGTTCTACAGGCACTTGTCTTGTTCTACAGGCACTTGTCTTGTTCGTGTCACCAGGCACACATAAACGATTGTGTCATACTATACTACTCGTCAAAAGTCAATGGCCACCCTATTATTTTCAATACACTTTTATATAAGCGCATAAAATGATTAAATGAAGGACGTTTTTAGTAAAAAATGGTGCAATATCTTCCTCTGACAGTCCTCTATGCACGTTAAGCATAAAAACAACTCACCGACAACCATGGTGATCATGTGCAATTTGGTTTACTGACCATAAATTCACATTTTTAATCTGTTTTTTCAAACTTCCGTACAACCAAACAGGTGAAGTAATCGTGCTGATTGACATTCCACGTGCAATGGCGACTTTTCGTGAACAGAGTTCCCTCTTAATTTGTTTTACAATCAGCAGACTTAGGGTAGTTTCATCACTTGCAAAAACCATGCCACCGAGAAGAAGTCTTGACACCTTACAAAGAATGAGGGCTATAGCGTGGGTTGAAAGTGGTTTATCTGTCCGTGAGGTTGCTAGACGGCTTGCAGTGTCACAATCTACTATCCAAAGAATTTTGGAGAGATTTCAGGCCACAGAAAGTGTGGAGGATCGCCACCGGCCTATTCGCCCTAGATGCACCAATAGACATGATGACCGGTACCTCTTGTTGTCAGCCCTGCGCCATCGAACAGTGACTTGTTCCACTCTAAGATGTCAGCTGAGACAAACTGTAAACGTTAATGTCAGTCAAAGCACCATTTGCATACGTTTACATGAATTTGGACTGGCTGCTCGACGTCCTGCAGTCAGAATCCCTCTTACTCCTGCTCATCGCAGAGCCCGTGTTGCTTGGTGTCGCGAGCACATCCAATGGACAAGGCAACAATGAAGCCGAGTTCTCTTCACTGATGAATCTCGCTTCACTGTGTCATTCAATGATGGCAGGATTCGAGTTTGGAGATGACCAAGAGAGCCATTTACTGATGACACAATTCGAGAGGTGGATCGTTATGGTAGGGGTTCTGTCATTGTCTGGGGAGGCTTCTACAGACACGGCAGGACCCCACTCTACATCATCCAAGGCAACTTGAAAGGCCCAAGATACCAGAACAAAATCTTGAGACAAATTATTCAGCTTGCTCTGGAGGCCATAGGTGGTAATGCCATCCTCCAAGATGATAACGCTCGACCCCATCGAGCTCGTGTGGTGAATGAGTTTATTCAGCAACATGGGATTATCAGGATGGCGTGACCAGCTCATTCACCTGACCTTTCTCTGATTGAGCACCTCTGGGATGTCCTTGGTAGAAGATTGTCAACAAATCACCCCCTGCCAATGGATATTGCACAGCTGACTGCATTTCTGCTTCAGGAATGGCAAGCTGTTCCTCAGGATACTCTTCGGACCCTTGTGGACTCGATGCGTCTACGCCGTCTTGAATGCCTTGCTGCAAACGGTGGTCATACCCGATTTTGAAATGTCTATTTGTCCAATATCTATTGAGTGACTTTTGAAAAGGTGGGTGACACACTTTACAGCTTCATTGACTGATACCAATTACGTTTATATCCGATTTGTTTTATGGTTTCAACCAAGGTTTTTCTAAGTGGCCCTTGACTTTTGACGAGTAGTATATTTCAATCCTTCTATTCTACGCAGGTATCCCCCTTTTGTGAAAGTCTGTAGCTTCTTGTTTGTTTAACCTAAACTATCATCTCTTGTTCCACTAGTACTTGTCTTGTTCGTGTCATCAGGTACACATTAAATATTGTGTCACAATATTTCAATTCTTCTATTCTATGCAAGCATCCTTTTGTGAAAGTCTGTAGCTTCTTGTTTGTTTAACCTAAACTATCATCTCTTGTTCCACTAGTACTTGTCTTGTTCGTGACATCAGGTACACATTAACGATTGTGTCATACTATTTCAGTACTTCTATTCTACGCGGCTATCCTCCTTTTGTGAAAGTCTGTAGCTTCTTGTTTGTTTAACCTAAACTATCATCTCTTGTTCCACTAGTACTTGTCTTGTTCGTGACATCAGGTACACATTAACGATTGTGTCATACTATTTACTCGTAAATCCTTCTATTCTACGCAGGTATCCCCCTGACTTCTCCTTCTTTGTTGGTTCACATCTAGTGTATGCATGTATGCGCTTATAGGGGAACTTTGTGTTAGTGATGATCAGATTCTGCTTACAGCAGAATCTAAGGAGTCTTTCCATTGTCATTCAGAGTATCTTCTCCATATCTTCCGATAACTCCACACCATCTATCATGGTCATTTTCAACTCTGGCATTGAAATCTCCGAGCATGATAACTTCATCTACGCAGTCATCCACTGTCCTTTGAAGCAGCTGGAAGAATTCCTCCTTGACATCTGCTCTCGTATCCTCACTTGGCGCATACACTGTGATTAGGTAAACTATAGTTTCTCCTTCTTTTAGTTTTACAACCGTAATGCGCTCCGAGACATAACACAGATAAGTGACAATGGACATGCTGGTATTATAAATCAGCAGATTACTCTGTGCAGAGATGTACATAGAAGGGTAATGACGCTTCTCTCTCAAGGGAGTTTTCACAAGATAATTCAGAAATCAAGAACAATGCTGCATATGGCTGAGCAATTGTTAACTTATATCTGAAACGTCGCCTTTTGTGAAGAATTGAGCAATCGTTTTAGCCCGTTCAAGCCCCCAGCTGGAGTAAATCCAGCGAACGTCCTTTATAAGTATTAACTCTATATATGTAAATATATGTCTGGATGTATATATATATTAAAGGGTCTTGCTCATACGTTTGTTTTCACACATAATAAGTGAATCAACTATGATTATTTAGTTTTAAGATAACATGTAACAAATTTAATAAATAAATTAGTTTTAACTGGTTAAAATAATGATGAATGGATGATGAATACTAGGTGTAATTTTAATTTGCCTTGACGGAGACTTGGTTTGAGGAATTATCTTTAAAAAAAAAACATGTCCATTTGCTGGTGTCTTTTACAAGCACTTAACTTGTCTTACTGAGTCCTGCAGCCGTTGTTTCGTCAATTCTTCTGTGAAGCGGGCTCTTCTCCACGCAACTTCTTCAATTTAGGCGGTTGGGGTTGATTCTCTGCTTTCAACTCCCAACTAGCTTGCAGCTTCGTAACATGAACTGTCTTATCGCTTCGTTCCACGAACTTTAGACAAAATATAAAGAACAGATGCCTCTGCTAATTACATTTGTGATCTGCAAATTAACAGGCGCATTGTCTTGCTGTTCACCTGTAGTGGTTTTGATGGTATTGTATGGTTGTTATGTTACCTAGTGTAATGTATGAGGTCAGTTGTGAAGGCTCCTGAGATAAATGTTTATGTGAATTACAGAAGGCCCTTCTTACTACCACTACGACCTCAAACAGATCTCTTTTACTATTATGAATGTAGCTACGTTAAAAGTCTAGGGTACTGAAATGTAATGTGTTGTAATAGAATATACAAACACACACAGATAATTAATAAGCCTAATAATATTAATATAATCTATAACACACTGAACTAACTCAGACTGTTTTAGTTTTGATTTTAACAATTTTTTTCTAAATTTATTTGTTCTGAACCAATGTTTTATTTTGGTCAGAACATATGAAATGTTATTGAGTTATGAATGGAATGCATAAATATATGGCATAATAAAATGGAATTTGTGTACATAGGTATTTTATAAGACTGGTGAATATTAATAATCTTTATAATGTCTCTGGGAGAACTATTACTTGATGTGCTGTTGGGGTGGTGTCATCACACCCACTCTGTGACTACAACAAGCTTTGTCGATTGACTTATAGACTGTAGTTAAATGTTATATTTCCAAAGGATAAAGTCTTTATTTGATTGGGGAAATATTTTTGAATAGTTGTGAATACTGGTGAATCTTCAGCAGGCCACGAGTCACTTATCTCGTGTGTGACGATCTGATTCAGGATTCCTGTGGCCCACTCCCCTCTGTAGCTGGAATACAAGGTTTGGCTGCACTGACACAAACGTTAGGTGGCACACACATCTGCTTGTGTATTCTGGCATAAGTATTTGGCACTACCTTTAGTGCCACAACAGAAACTCACAATTTCTGAAACAAAATTTGTGCCATGTGTCAGTAATCTATCCACTGCGCCACTCTACACACGACACAACACAACGACATTACACAGAATGGGTCAGATCTCTCTGACCAACATAGCACATCTTACCCAGTAGTTTTCATATAGTACTAGTTCCCCAAAGACTGCATTGCATCTGAGATATGTTCAATAGTTTCCTTTTATTCAATAAGATAGGTGATATGTTGCCACTGATCTCAATAATAGATCTGCCTTCCATAGTCTTAGTTAGGCGTCCATATATTTTTTGTTTGTCTCTAGACCCTGAACTGCGGCTGGGGACCTAGAGCGAGCACTTACTTGTCGTAATCATTTTCTATGATATGGCAGTATCAATCACTCAAAATATTAAAATATACAAAATAAATGCTTTCATTCTTACCAGAATTCAGAATTGAGAACACAGTTAATTGCTAGCAAAACTCAGCTGAGCTGCTGGCTATAGTATGGCGTCCCACTAAAATGTATGAACTCTCCTGGGAAAAACACCACTGGTAATTATTTACTGTGTCTACTGGACAGACTTATATCAAATGGCAAAAATGCGCGTCTGTCTTTTAACAATATGAATACATTCGTCCAATCACAGACTTCCCCCCTAACTTTTTCAAATCTACAACCAAAAGTCAAATTTCAGTCAGATCTCAGTCAAGTATGTATTATTGTCTGTTGGTCCGTCTGTCTCTACTTGTTTTTTGGACCAACTCCATGCAAAACCCTACACAAATCTGCCTCCTAAGTTATTTTTAGCCACAATTCTCCACCTTTCCCCTCTCGTTCATTACAGCTTGATTTTTGCATTTTCGTGTCTCAAGGACGCAGATTTGGAACTTTAGTGAGGTATGCACAACAATACTGTCGCTAGTCTGATATGAACAATACAGTCTTTCGTCAATATCTTCCATGTTATCTGTCCGTCTGTATAAATGAAAGTATATTATTTCTCTGCTTAAGATGGGCTATCAAACTAGCTAGGTTTTATATTCATAACTCTATTATTAAGAAAAAACATATTTTTTCTCAAGTTTAGTTTTTTGAAATTTGTTCGCGAACCTTCTCCACGGCGTTTGCCGCTGAATTCAAATAAAACAACCAAGTATCGAAAAACGTCCAAGAAATGACTGTTTAGAATAAGAGCTAAGGTCTTTTCTGTCCATTTCCTTACATTGTGTCAACTAGTGACGTGAATTTTTTTCTTTTACTACCAATTGCGTCTTTTAGCCTTTCTAGATTCAAACACGTGTTCAGTCATATTTTTCCTTTTTTTATATCTCCGTTTCCCTCCCGTCTACAAAGGGTAAACCGTTTCGTCTGCACGTCTAACTAGTTAGTTTGAATGGCGGTAGGAAATGCGGGCATGGGCGAGCATGTCTCCTAGTATCTTACGCATTATTTTTATACCTACATTTTATCTTTATAATTGGAGATATTATAACGTTGTATCACGGTAAATACATCACATCACCCACCAATGTTAGTCTCTCTGACTAATTATTCTCCCTGAGTATGCACAGTATAACTCGGGGAATATGCTTGGAAATGACCGTTATTCTTCTGCATATTTAAATGGTGAAAATGTGTCTGGACAGCGCAAAATTCAATGATTTACCTGAATTACAATTGACAAGGCACATATATCTCACAACATGATACTATATACTTGAGGCCCATGTGATGTAATCATCACTCATCACTGCTCTAGTCGAAGTCTGGGTTGTTGCTGCTTTCGCGTTTCTGCGCGAATAAGCATAAAACAAACACAAACACTTACTGTAGTGGTTTATTAATATACTATTTTCATATGTTGAGGTTGCCAGCTTCCTATATAACCACTCTAGCAAGGAAAACATGTCAAATTCACATTTGTAAAATAAATGTTTACACTTACTCCAAAACAATTTTTGTGAACACAATCTCCTGGCATAGTGTAGAATGGACGTTAGCAATTTTAGGTTAGATGTTTTCGAATCACCTGGTCTGGGACATTTAGACTTCCTCTTATGACGGGTGATCTGATTCCTTAGGACTCCACTTTGTATTTAAATATGTGGGTTTACTCTTTAAAGTTTTAATGTTGCCCAAATACTTTCGATCTGTCACTTGTAATTTTAGAATCCTTAGTCCGCTGTCTTTCTGGCTCCTGGGAGATGCTAATTTGACGTGACTCTGATGTCGCTAGATTATATTTCCATTTCTCAGTTCAAATCCCAGATTGCACTTCCGACGAGTTTTCCAATGAAAGTCAGTCTATTCCGGCTCTCAAATCAAGCCAATCGAAAGCTCTTTATGACTATATGGGTTGGGATGTTAAATTTAATATCTCCCGCGTGTTTGAAAATATAAAATTTACATTTCCACGGGACAGATAATTGTTGATACAGCCCAGCGCACAAACATTGTTCGACGACACACCTGGCCGTCTATTGTTATTTCTGCCCATTGTGTCGGAAGGTGCGGTGATAGACCTCGCATTCTAGGTGGCTAGACCACTTAAACAATCACAATTAATCCGCAAGATAGTCAATTCAGCCGTGAAATGACATTATTGCCGTGTGAATAGAGGATAACGTCTCTAAGAGGTGCGACTATGTGGTGAGAAAAATGAAGAAATTAAGTGATACTGTCGGAGTAAATAAATGTAAAAATGTGCGCTACTGATTTCGTCACAACAAGGAACCATTGATGCCACACACGCCTATAAGTGCATTGTGGTCAGATTTTTACCCTAGACTTGCAATTCGTGGCTTGTCATTAACATATGCCGTAAAAGACCACGTGTCACGTACATAAATATAAAATGAGAAAAAGCTAAAGGCAATTAATATTACAAAATCTTACTCTTACTTAGTTAGTCGTTCCCCTTCTACCGTGAGGTGTAGAGGTTTGGAAGAGAGAGCGCCAGACTATCCTATCGGCTGTCTTCCTCCTGGCCTGGTTCCATTCTAGTCCTCGGTCCTTGAAAGATTGTCTAATGTTGTCCTCCCAGCGGACTCTGGGTCGTCCTGGGGGTCTGGATCCTTGGCTCTTTGTTTCCCATGCTTGTCGTGGTAGCCGATCTTCTCCCATTCTGCAGACATGGCCAAACCATCTTAATTGGGACTGTTCTACTTGGGTCTGCAGGGGGTGGGATTTAAGGCCTTGACGTATCGTCTGGTTGCGTACCATGTCTCTTCTTGTTACTTCAACCACCTTCCTCAGATACCTCATTTCTGAGGTTTGGATCTGGCTTTTGTGGGTTGTAGTCATTGCCCATGACTCGCATCCATATGTCAAGACTGGGACATAGGTGGAGCGGTATACAGCCATCTTCGTTTTTTACAAACCTCTCTCTTGCTAAGGAATCTTCGATTTATGGCCTGAAAAAGTCTCCCAGCTGCTGCTTTTCGAGTGGCCAACTCTTCTTTGATGCCTCCCTTTCGATCAATAATAGCTCCGAGGTATTTAAAGTGGTCTACCTGCTCCAGGACCTGTTCTCCCAGCTTAATCTGATGTCTTCTTTCTTCTCGTGATATCACCATTGATTTTGTTTTATGACCATCCCTCTCTTCTCCAGCTCTTCCTTCCAGACTTGCAGGTTGAATTGGAGGTGTGCCTCTGATTTAGCAATCAGGGCAACATCATCAGCAAATGCCAGCTCCGAAATACAGACCTGTCTCATCTTCCAGTACCCCACTGAATACTTTCTTGTTCTCTCCTTACATACCTTAATGACATCGTCCATGAGGAGTATGAAAGGTAAGGTGACAGGATATCACCTTGTCTTACACCAGTGGTGGTCCTGAACTCTTCTGACTTATGGTTTGCTGTCCTCACATAATTTCTGCAAGACTTGTAGAAGCTCTGTATAGCATGAATCAAAGGTGCTGGAATGTTCTTCCTTGCCAAACAATCCCAAAGTTTGCTCCAGGGGACCCTGTCAAACGCCTTTTCCAGATCTATGAAACAAAGATGGATCTCACTCTTATACTCAAGGGCCTTTTTACTCAGCTGTCTGAGTGTGAAGATTAGTTCTTGAGTACTTCGGTTCGCTCGGAATCCGCACTGGACCTCATCCAGTTGTAGCTGAGCTAGGCGTCGGAGTCTCTGTTCTAGGATTCTAGAGTAGATTTTACCAGGGACACTGAGAAGGGATATGCCTCTATGGTTTCCACATTGTCGATTGTCACCCTTTCTGAAAATTGGTGTTATGATGGCAATCTCCCAATCCTTTAGTATGGTCTTGTTGTACCACGCTGCCTGTAGAACCCTTAAGAGTAAGAGGTCGCCTGATGCTCCCATGTACTTAACCATTTCTGGTGTTATACCATCATGCCCTGCTGCTTTGCCCATCTTGATTTTCTCCAGTGCTGCCTTCAGTTCTTCCATCTTTATGTCACAAAATCTTACTCTTTCACATCATCTTCGAAGAGGAACTACGGTGTGCGATTTCTTCCACATGCGCATGCATTTGCTTACATATTTCATAAGAATTTACTCTAGAGGTAAATGTTTTATTACCTTCGTTGATGATTAGAACCTTAGAAGAACAAGAATAATTGATAACATGAAGTTATATCCTTTATTTTACAGCTACAAGTTTTCCTGGTATCTGAGAAGTTCTCGTTGTAGAGATTGGTCAGACTGTCTGCCGAATGACCCAAATATAGCATTAAAATGTTTATATACACTGTAGCTGATCCCCACGGGAATTTAAAAAAAAAATAAAAACATTAATAAAAAACCATACACATGCGCGCAGAAAAACAGGACGCACTGTAATCAACAGTCGTCCACATAATCAAATTGAATAGATATAAACAACGCATCAACACTGAGACGCGTAATATAAATATATTGACTACACTTAATTACACACTAAATGTTCCCAGCCCGTTAATAGGCCCTGTGAAAAGATATTTACAACATCACGTTTTAAATTTTCGATTGAGTAACGTTAGGTAATGATGTTGGTATGTGGTGTGGTTCGTGCATTCGTTTCTCGAGGCAAACGTACCGGGTGTAAAACCAGGTAATATCACGCTTTAGTTTACCCAGCTGTAAATGGGTACGTGACACTGCTATTGAGTTATGGATGGGAAGAAACCAGTCACCCACCCCCATAAAGTTGTGACTTGATGTTGTAAAATCTCTAACATTTCGCATCCCCAGGGCAGTATCTGATGAGAGGGTACAATTACATTCATTGTCCCATTATGATAAACATACTTTGTGTTGTATCAAACAGAAACCTGGTGAGTGACAGATTTGTAAACACAAAAATGGGACACACAATGCATTCGTAGATGAAATCTAGATAAACTCGTCAGGTACTGATGGTTACAAGGAGGGCAAAAGGAAGATACAAATACACAAAGAAGAGACTCAAGGAGAGAAAAATTGTTTGGTGGATGCATTTGGAAAGACGCTGAAAAAGTAGGTAGGAAGCTTTGTGAATACTACATTTTTTTGTTAAATTCATCATCAGACCCTAACATAACATGGTAAGATTCATCATCAGACCCTAACATAACATGGTAAGATTCTGCTGCAGATAACTACCTTGACAAATCCTACGTCAACAGACTTGCTTTTACAACAGCGGTTACTGTAGCAGTATTAAGGTCTTTGTGTTGTGTGATCTGACCTATACTGTACAATAGGGAAACAACAGAAGTGATTGCGTCATTATGTTGAGGGAGGTTTATTTTTGTGCTTATTCCTGCCTTTTGCTTTTGCACGACTGTTTATTAGTATTCAATATGGATAGGAATGTAATGTCCAGGGTTCTCTCTTTACGTGCCTGGCAAATGAGTATTAACTTACTTTGTGCACACATCTCTTTCTCCAACGAAAGTAATAACAGCTGAGTGACGGTTTGTAACTTTAATACACATGACGAAACTTCACAATAGACCCATTGATGTGGTCAGGCAATTAGAACATAATCAAGAGTAATAATAATAATAATAGTCACTCATTTGCATGAACAATTATGAATGTTAAATATGACATACTGTTGTATAATAATAATAAATTCTTTAAGCACCAAACACGGCGCATCATTTGTTCGTTGTGCCACTCCTCTTACATTATTAGGAATCTTAAATATGACTGAGTGTTGTCTTTTGGTCTTCCTTTTTTCCTCTTACTTCCCAATGTAGTGGTAAAGGACAGGACCGAATATGACCATCGTCTTTTCCTTATATAGTCGGGCATATTTCTGCCTATCTTCTCATTTGTCGATTAGTCTTGAATTCTTTCCATGTTCATGAGTTTTTCTAAGACATTTGTTCTCGAATGTATTCAGCTTGTTCTCCAATGATTTTGTTATTTTCCAACTCTCACAGCCGTATGTTAACACTGAGATAACATTTGAATTAAACAGACGAAGCTTGGTATGTACTGTTGTATACTTCCATGTAAAACAGGAATATACATTAGGGCTATCCACACACGCCCAAACACACATCTGTACCGCCTAACGGCTGGTCACTCAATGCCCCCCTTCGCTGCTAACTCTCTCTCGTTTTTACCTGTCTCATTAGCAATACTTCCCAGCCGGTCTCATCACGTGACATAGAGTGGCTATTGGGTGAACTCGGCATAAACTAATGCATTTTATACTCCCAACATTGCCCCCCTGTTCCAGAGCGGAAACCAAGGGTTTTCGCTTGAGAACAGTGGATAGTTAGCACAAGAACTATTAATCCATTAGGAAAGAAAAATCATACTGCTTAGAATAATATATATGAAATAGTAATTGTAGTACGAAATGACATGAAAACGGATACATTTAAACAATTTAGACAAAATGTAATCCAATCTTTCAAAAAATGCAGTTAAAGTCGTAACATGAATGTTTCAATAGTATATCACCTGAAAAACAAAACAAGATCAGACAATGTCAACATCTGGCACAAACAATTTCACTTTCCAGTTACATTCCTTGACAATAAGTCTGCCAGAAAGTTTTCTGATCCCTTGATGGGGATAATTGTATATCTATATTCTTGGATAAGCAAGAACCATCTGTGTAATCTACTGTTTGTCGTAGTTTTTTGATTTAGGGATGTTAGTGGACGGTGATCCGTCTGGAGGTAGAAGTGTGCGCCAAGTAAATAGCGTGATAACTTGCTTATACACCAAATAATGGACAAAAGTTCTCTTTCACTGGTGGAATACCGAGTTTCTGCTGGTAGCAACTTCCTGCTTACATACAAGCATGGATGTGGAGTATCATTGAACCATTGCAACAGGCAACCACCAATGCCAGTCTGAGAAGCATTAGTCCTCAGAAGAAATGGCATAGTGATATTAGGTAACACCAAAATAGGTGGCTTTGAAAATACAGTTTTAATTTTGTTCAAAGCTCCACTGCAAGTATCGGACCAAACAATTTTATTAGGAGCTCCCTTTTTAGTCAAAGATGACAGGACAGAAGAAATAGATGAAAAGTTCGGAATGAACTTGTGATAAACGTTAATGAGTCCTAACATGCTCCTAACTTGTTTCTTTGTCCGAGGGATATCTAATTCTAATATGCGTTTGACAGTCTGCTCATCAGGGTATAACATGTGGTTACCAACACGGTGACCAAGAAATGAAATTTCTCGACAACTAATCTGAACCTTTGAAGGTCTAACTGTCAAACCACGCTTTCTGAGTAGTATTAATAAAGATTTTAATCCTGTGATATGTTCTTGCCAAGAACTATGGAATAAACAGATGTCGTCTATGTATGTGATGACATCAGACCTATCTCCTAAGAGTCTCCGCATCATGCGCACAAAAGTTGCGGGAGCATTGACAAGGCCAAAACACATATAATTCCATTGGAATAACCCATATGGAGTCTTAAATGCGGTTAGCGGTTTGGCTTTATCAGTTAAAGGGATCTGCCAATATCCCTTGGATAGATCTAGTTTGCTAAAGTATGTAGCCTGGGATAGTTGTGATAAGAGATCCTCCAAAACCGGCATAGGCTCAGCATCTGTGAGAGTGACACTATTAAGACGTTTAAAATCAATGCAGATGCGAAGAGATTTGTCCTTCTTTCTAACTAGAACCATAGGAAAAGAATAGGATGATTCAGAAGGAGAAATGATGCCCATACGTAGCATATCCTTAATTTCACTATCCACCTGAGATCTGTAGTGTAAGGGTATAGTATACGGTCTGATTTTGATAGGGTGGTCATCACTCAATGAAATATCATGAGAGATAACATCAGTGCGACGTGGAAGTTCAGTCATCACATCAGAGAAAGATTCTAAACCATGTGGCCGTGATGGTGTGGTTGCTGTTGCATTAGTTTTAGTGTTCGTATAGTGTGTTCGTCTCACTACCCCAGAACAGTAGACAGTACAGTGCTGATGATGTTCAGTTATTTTACTCTGTATGATAGGACATCATACGAAAACACTGTTGGTGGGTGAAGAATCTCCATCTAAAGTACTGCAAGAAACCAAGTGGTAAATAACAAAGATGATGTTTAATTTCAGTAATCATCCAATAACAACAGTTCATTGAAATAAAACTGCTTCATGCCTAATTTTTCAACCTAGGCGGGTGATTCTCACAAAATACACAATGTCATAATCACAACTTATAATAACTTCTCTTCTCCCTTCTTTCAATCCTTCTATATGCACAGTCTACTATGTCTGTTGTATCTCATTTTAGAAAAACTTATGTAGACGGGTTTTGTTACTTCAACTCATGATGAAAAACCCCTTTTGGTCTGATGAACTAGTTTTGAGGTATTTATTATAAAATAACTACTGGTCTGACTACCAGGGCTGTTTCGTTTATCTCAATTAATCACTGTTCACTGTTCCGACCTAGCTACTGTCTATCTTGCTAGTACATCTTCCTACATACCTGTACTGTTTTTGCAAAACAAACCTTGACAATCTTGTTAACTCACTTCTCACAAAAATGGCGACATCGTCTTTCTTTCTGCACGGCAAAATAACTTGCTATTAGCCTGTAACTACAGTATCAACCATCTCCAGTGGCTTGTTCGCCAAAATCGCGACTTCACAACCTTTTTTTATTTATTCTTCAGCCATCCCGTTGACCTACACTTAGCGCGCTCTTCCATTTTTTTTCTCCGCGTTCAAAATCCAACTCAGTGCGTTCCACAAAAATGTGTTCATCCATCAAAACCTTCTCGTGCGCACTTCTGCCCAACTCTAAGTCAAACACTTTCATCTATCAAAACCGACTCCGGACCTTCCTCCCCTCGCTCAAAGCACCACTCCACTCATATCATCTCCCTCCAACCAAGACAAACAGCCTCCATACAAATCCATTCATATTTTCTCAACCATTTCTCTACACTCTTTTTACTTTCCCAAAAACTCAATCACCGTTCACATATCTCCCCCCTTACAAAGAAAATTTCTTCTGCAGAGAAAATTTTCCAGACAATTCACCACGACCAACAACTCCCTTGTCATGTCCGTAACTAAATCTGTCCATGCCCGAACGACACACATCCCACAATGCAAATTTCTAATTCATTTTATACATTTACATAATTTCAATTTTCAATTCATTTGTCTGGTCAAATCTACCAGTTCAATCAATATAACTACTCTTCTAGAACTCACATTTTACTAATATGTGGCTACTAGGTATATACACGTTGGTATTTTCTCTTCCTCTTCTTACCAATTCTCTTATAAATTCCGTTTGTACATTACCATCTCTATTACATCTACTCTCACGTTTAATAAGTCCTGTTTCTAATATCTCCAGCGTACTTCACTGTTACTGGCTATATGCCAAGATCGCTTTTGTGACAATTTAATGAACTCGCGCCCTCTTCTATTACTCTGAAGTGCGGTACCTACTCAAATTATCTCGAAAATTTTGCCTATATCATTATTCGTTCTTAGTTGCAAATCTTTCCTCTTAGGGCATTTACTTTTTCTTAGTATTTATATCTACCTTCCCTTCCTAATATCCAAATCTACTTTTACTGTTTTACTTCATTTTTACGGGGAAACCTCGCTTCTCACAAAGTCTTCACAAGACTCTGGCAACTGCCAAAATCTGTATCCTCCTCAAAGCTCCCTGCGGAACTTCTTCAACGGTTTCTCAATATCCCATTTTCATTTATCTCCATACTCTCCACATCTCTGCCGTCCTCCTCTACGACTTGACCAAAATATCAGTCTCCATATTTCCAATTTGTCCATATTTCTGCCGTCCTACTCCACGGCTTCTCTCATTCTCATTTTTCCCTTATTTCTTCCAGAAAAAAGACCCATAATACTGCCGTCCTCCTCAATTACTCCATATTATTGCGTCATTCTCCATACTTTATATTGCTCCATAATTTCCGTTTTCTCTGCTGCTTCACAAAAATCTCAGTCTCAACTATTTCTGCCGTCGTCCCCACGGCGTTTCACATAATTTGCTCCATACTACCATTGCCTCTAATCTACTTCTTACCACACTTTTACTCGTCTCCTCTACTGCAGTACCCTATCGATCAGGTGTACCCAGTTTATCTCATGTGTTCGGTATAGACCAATTATACCGCCGCCATCTTGGTTATACATCTTAATATACTATATCACTGCTCACATAGCCTCCTCTTCCTCACTCCCTACTTACTCATAAACTCTAATATCTTCGTCATTGTGGCTTCATTGGTCCTGGGCGTCTCCAACGCTATCTGTTTATCTATATATTGCGTCTCCTCTTCTCTTCTGACTTCATCAATACCTAGCCTCCCCTCTACCTCTCTATCTCTTGTATCTCCTGAATTTCTCTCAGCCTCCCCACTTATTACTTCTCCATCAACCGTGTGCCTCGGTTGTTCTCTATCCTCCATTTCTTCCCTTCTCGTACTCCCTGGGTTCCTCTCAGGTTCTGTACTCTTTAATTTGTCTCTATCTCTACACCTACTTATATTCCTAGTATCTCTCCTACTACTACTCCTTTTTCTTTCCTCCTTTCTAGCCTCGCGGCTCTTGGATCGGTACTCCCGTCGATCCGTATCTCTTCTAATTCTCTGTGTATCTAGTCCCTCTGGACTCTTGGATCGGTATTCCCTTCGATCTGTACTTCTCCTACTATCTCGTCTCTCAACTTCTCCCTGTTTGTTCTTCCTCTTCTCCACGTCTTCCTTTTTACCATTATCACCTGCGCCAGGTGCTGTTACATCTCCTTTTCTCTCTGATTCCTCTCTATTAATTTCCTGTTTCCTCTCTAACTCTTCCAACTTCCTCTCTAACTCTGCGCAAAGTGCAGTTAACTCTTCTACTTTTGTTCTGTCATTATTTCTTTCTTCCTCTTTGTTCTTCTTCGACCTTTCTTGGTCTACACTGTATTTTTCCCATTGACCAGTTTCCTTGGTCCTTCTATCTTGTTCCTTCTCTTGTACTTCTCTATGACTACGCTTCTCCTTTTTCAATTCTTCAAACTTCCTGTCGATATATTGAAGAAGTGCCTTTATATCTTCCTTATTCTCCTGTGCACCACTATTTCTTACTTTATTCTTCCTTCTAAGTCTGACCTCTTCTACATGTCTCAATTTTGCTAGACGCCTACTATAAACTGATGAATCGTCTGATGACGACGATCGCTGTCTTTTTGTCCCTCTTATATTCCCTTCTTCCATCTCTTCCTGCGTATCTGAATCTTTAGCTGATGTGTCCTCTATGTTTTGAGTTTGACTTCCAACTCTTTGCTGTTTCGTCTCTTGTTGTTGTTCCGTTTGTTGTAATTGCTGCTGCTCCTGTGCTCTGCTTCTTTGTTCTGCCGCTCTCGTATGTTTGTACGGTGCATCTATTTCTGTTTGATCATTATTCCATTGCTTCCTTATTCCAGTCGTATCTTCTAAAATATTATCATACTGCGCGTTTTCTTGAGTTTCCTTTTGTAATATTCTTCCACCTTCTTCAGGTGTTTCTGCGATTTCTTGTTCTTCTTGTTCGTATGTCTTTTGGGGTTTTGGGGTGAACTGAGTAGATGTTGTCCTAGGTTCCGTGTGCGTTCCTGCCATTGTGCGACGCTGAATACTTGTTGATGTTTCTCCATAGTCATCTTCCCATCCTCCTCTCCAGTTGTCTCCTATCCTGTTAGACTGATTCCAGTCACTATCCTTTAATGGTGTTTCATTCCTGCGTGTCCATATCCGCTCATGTGTATTGTTGTGTTGCTTTTGTCCTTCCGTGTAGTGTGGTGTGTTATTGGGAATCCGTGTACATCCTTCTTCAACTCTGTCTCTCATACTATACATACTATGACTCCTTATATAGCCTCTCACATCCATCGGTCTATCGTCCTTTATTTCGTCTACGACAAGCTTGTAGATTTCTTCCTTTCTTTCTGATAAGTCTATATCAAACGTTCCTTCCAGAATTTTCTGTACCTCCTTTAGTATCACAATGTCTGGTTTAGTTCTTCCAAGGATAACTTTTATTTCTTTCCTCAACTGCTCTATACTTGGTTCAGGTATTTTGATCCTTTCCATCCATTCTGTTACACTGTTAACTCTCTGTATTCCATTCTCTTGTGGTGAAATGTACAGTGATGCAACGTTAAAATTCCTCCAATTATAAAGATAACGGATAAGATAACATGTAGGAATAAAATTATACGTAAGGTACGAGGTTACATTCTCGCCTACGCCCGCATTTGCTAACGCCATTGAAACTAACTAGTTGTAACATGCAGACGGGAGGGAAACGGAGATAAAAGAAAAAAATTATGACGGTCTGAACACGTGTTTGAATCTAAAAGGCAAAAAGACGCAATTTGTAGTTTAAAGAAAAAAATCACGCCACTAGTTGACACAATGTAAGGAAATGGACAAAAAAAAAAGACCTTGGCTCTTATTAGAAACAGTCGTATCTTGGACGTTTTTACGGTACTAGGTTGTTTTGTTTGAATCTAGCGGCAAACGCGTGAACGAAGGTTCAAAAAACAAATTTCAAAACTAACCTTGAGAAAAGTAGGTTTTTCTTTAATAATAAAGTTAGGAAAATAAAAACTAGCTAGTTTGATAGCCCATCTTGAGCAGAGAAATAATATACTTTTAATTACACAGACGGACAGATAACACGGAAGATATTGACGAAAGACCGTATTGTTCCAATCAGACTAGCGAACAGTTTTTTGTACATACTTTCACTAAAGTTACCTTTTGGCGTCCTTGAGACTAAAAATGCAAAAATCAAACTGCAATGAACTAGAGGGGAAAGTCGGAGGATAGAAGCTACAAATAACTTAGGGGGGCAGGTTTGTGCAGTTTTTGCATGTAGTTAGTCCAAAAAAACAAGTGTATTTTTGTGAAAAACCAAGTAGAGGCAGACGGACCAACAGAAAATAATACACACTTGACTGAGATTTGACTGAAATTTGACTTTTAGTTTGAATTTGAAAAAATGTAGAGGGGAAGTCCGCTGATTGGACAGAAATTTTATATTGTCGAACAAACAGTAGCGGCATTTGCCATTTTGATTAAGACTGTCCAGAGACACAGTTCGTTTATGATAGAAGTGTAAATCCCCAGGAAATATTATATATTCTAAGTGGGACGCCTTCATATAGCCAGCAGCTCAGCTGAGTTTTGCTATTTCAACATATCTGTGTTCTCAATTCTGAATTGTGAGTTTCTGATCTGGTGCTACGCTAGTGCCAGATTTCTTGTGTAGAAGTACACAAGTAGATGCCTGAGCAGCCTAACATTACTCCAGATATTGTGAGGAGTGGGCCACTGATATTCTGTACTGCATCTTCACAGACCAGATAAGTGAACCTGGTCTGCTGAGAATTCATCAACAGTCTCCACTATAAAACAAGAAATAACATTATATTATATAAACATAACTCATTCCATAATTTCAAGGACAATAAACATTACAACCGAGGTTGGGCATGATGACACCACCCCAACTAACCATCTAGTGCTAGTTCTCACAGACTCTGTATTTTATGATTAATATTACCCAATGTACTAATATATTTATGTACAAAATTTTCATTGTGATTATTCAATATATCTATATGCACTTTAATTGATAAAAACATATTGTTTCATATGTCCTGACCAGAAGAAACATTTGGTTCAGGACTAAATAAATTTAAAAAATTGTTAAACTTAAATTTTAAAAACCAGAGTTAGTTCAGTGTATTATAGAGTTTATTATTATTATTAGACTTATTAATTACATGTGTGTGTCTGTGTATTTTATTACCTACACATCACAATTCAGTACCCTAGACTTTTAACGTAGCTAACATTCATAATAGGAGAATAGGTCTGTTTGAGGTCGTAAGTGGTAGCAGAAAGGTCTTCTGTACTCACATAAACTTTTATCTCAGGAACCTTCACAGCTGACCTCATCCAGAACACTAGGTAACATAACAACCATACAATAACATCAAAAACCACTACAAATATTGGGGGCTCGTCCGGGATTGAGTTTATCAAAGATATTAGGGTCTCCTGGTCCGGGAATTAAATTATTGGGGCATAAGTGAATAAATTTAAGTGTCCCTAAAATAAAAAGTGGAAAGAAAAGTTGATGAATCTTCACAGCCAGTGGTAATTAATTAATTAGTATATTACCTTAAAATATTACCTTTGTTAATTACTTTGGTCATTGTTAAATTGTCTGAATAGTATGGCAGATCTAGCAAAATTTAGATCGGCTGCTGTGCTGACAGCGAAGGAGATGAATATGGAGGGTCAAGTTTTAATTCAATATGTAACTTCAGAATGTGACAAGTATATTGAAAGGGAAGATAGGAGGTTAGCTGAAGAGAAGAGGTTACAAATTGAGGCTGATAAAAAACTTAAGAGGCTGCAGATTGAGGCAGAAGAAAAACGACAGCAAAGGGAAGCAGAAGAAAAGAGACAGGCTGCTGAGGCAGAAGATAGAAGATTACAAAGGGAGCACGAATTACGACTAAGGGAGCTGGAATTACAAGGCCATGCTCCTGAAAATGGTGCCAGCCCTTTTGCCTCAGATGCCACGCCTATTCAGGGAGCCTCAATCTCAGCTATGGGGTTTCATTTAGACCATTTTGTTGAGAAAGACGATGACATCGAGGGGTACCTAGGGAGATTTGAACTATTAGCTACTACGTATGGGTTAGAGAGAGAGAGGTGGAGTCTTAAGTTATCCCAGGGACTTCGAGGTACTTCTTATGAAGTTTTCGCTAAGATGAATAGAGACGACCAAGACAATTATGACATGCTAAGGCAGGCTTTGTTATTGAGATATGAAAAGAATGGTGAATTTTATCGTAAGAAGTTTAGAAATGCCAAACTTTTGTCTGGGGAGACATACCACCAATTCTCTGCCAGACTGGAAACCTATTTGGAGAAATGGACTGCTCTGGGGAAGATCCAAGATCTTAAAGAGATGATCATGATAGAGCAATTAAGAGAGTCCATGGCTCCAGACTTGAGAAAATTTCTCATGGAACAAGGTGCAGAGAGGTTGGGGGAGGTTTTGAATGTCGCTGAGAGGTATCAGGCAGCCCAGGCAGAGGTAAGTGGTACTAAAAAGAAGCATGTAGAAAATTTTAAAGCTCCACAGCAATTTAATAAATTTGATACCAGAGAACAAGGTAATAAAGGCATGACAAATTTTGATAGGCCACGAAATGATTATCGTGATAGAAACTCGCAGTTCAATGACCAAAAATTTAATGAAAGAAAACCTTTTAACCAAGGAAAGAGATGGTGCAAATGGTGTAAGAAAGACAACCATAACACCGAATTTTGTAAAAGGAAACCTTCAAACATTGCTGCAATGAAATCGGGGAACCAAAGATTAAAGGTTAATCCTAATGGACAGCAGGAACCTTATCACCCCCAAGTTTGTAAGGATGTTATTTGTAATGGGGTCACCATAAGGTGCCTATATGATACAGGTTTGGATTATGATTCAGTTGTGAAGTCTAGCCTAGTGGACCCAAGTCAGTATACCACAGAAACAGTGGAAATACAAGGGGCGACTAAGGACATACCACTCATGACACTTCCCATCGCAAGGATAACGGTGAAAACTCGCAATGTGGAAGGAGAAATCAGAGCAGCAGTGATAGATGAACCAATCTACCCTCTTATATTGGGGTGTAGATACGTCTTCTTGGGGAATCCCGAGAGACCTGTGATCATGGCGACAGTGCAGACCAGGTCACAGAAAAAGGAGGAAGAAGGTGAACCTATAAATGTTCATCCAGAAGAGATGAGGAAGGCGCAGGCTGAGGATAGGACACTCAAGCCATGTTTTAAAAAATTGCCCAAATGCCACACACCTCCAAGCAAGGGAGAGTACTTTATGAAGAACAAATTGATATATAGGAAGGCCGGAACTGGAACAAATGGTCACAACCAGCTGGTTCTTCCCGCTTCATATAGGGATAAGGTGATGGAACTAGGGCATACGATTCCCTTCAGTGGTCACATGGGGATCAGCACCACAGGACAGCGTATAGCTTGTCATTACTTCTGGCCAGGGATAACGGAGGATATAAAAAGATATGTCAAATACTGTCCAGAATGTCAAAGGGTAGCTCCAAAGCACTGGACTGCTCCTGCAACTCTACGGGAAATGCCCATAGTGGGAACACCTTTTGAGAGGGTTGCAGTGGATATTGTAGGACCTCTCACTCGGACCAAGAGGAGGAACAGTTACATCCTTACTCTGGTGGACACTTGTTCTATGTGGTGAGAGGCGGTAGCCCTGCCATCAATTGATTCAAAACATGTAGCAGAGGCACTACTTACAATATTTACCCGATTAGGATTCCCGCATCAAATCTTGACGGATAATGGCTCACAGTTCAAGGGGAAACTAACGGAAGAAGTTTTTAAGCTATTTCAAGCCAGACACTTTCATTGTAGTCCGTACCATCCACAAGGGAACGGCCAGGTAGAGAGGTTCAATGGGACTCTCATTTCTATGCTGAGGAAGCTGGCACATGAAAAACCTGATATGTGGGATCAATTTCTGCCCGCCGCGTTGTTTGCGTATCGGGAGGTACCACATAGTTCAACCGGGATGGCTCCCGCAACCTTGCTATTTGGGAGGCCAATAAAAGGTCCATTAGAAGCTTTATTAAGGACCTGGACAGATGAGAAAGCAGAAGAGACTGTTACCTCATCATATCAATATGTGAACGAGCTGACCACTCGTCTGAAAGCTGGATGGAAACTGGCAAATGATAATTTGAGACAAGCCAGGAAGAAACATGCAGCGTATTTTAATAGGAAAGCAAAGGACAGAGAATTAGCTGTGGGAGAGAAGGTACTTCTTTTACTACCCGGCAGCCAGAATAAGTTGCAAATTGGATGGCAAGGTCCATATACTGTTCTAGAGAAGGTGTCTAGAACAAACTATAAAATTGACAAAAAGGGGAAGGAGAAGGTATATCATGTAAACCTTTTAAAGAAGTATCTGGACAGACCACTCCAGGAAAGCGCCCCCTTACTGACCTTGGCTATCGCAACTAAAATGAAAAAGGAACCACTCACCTCACATGAATACCCATTACATCTTTGTGAGACAGCCGCACAGGTAAAAATCAGTAAGCACCTGACTAAAAGTCAGAGGGAGGGAGAGAGTTCAACAGGTTCTGGAGGAACATACAGATGTATTAACAGATAAACCAGGACATACAAATTTGCTACAGTATGACATGAAGCTGGTAGACTCAAACCCAATCTGTATGAGAGCCTATTCTGTTCCGTTTGCGAAGGAGAAGGCATTGAAAGAGGAAATAGATTATTTGTTGAAAGAAGGGATTATTTCACACAGTGAATCTTCTTTTAGCTCCAGTGTAGTTTTGTTGGGAAAGCGTCTGGGGAACATAGACTGTGCATAGATTACAGGAAACTGAATGCTGTCACAGAAGGACAAGTGGATCCATTACCAGACACAAAACAGTTATTTGCCAGATTGAACAAGGCAAAATACTTTTCGAAGGTGGATCTTAGCAAAGGCTATTACCAGATTCCAGTGAAGCCTGAAGTTAGACCTTATTTAGCTTTTAGCACCTCGGAAGGACATTATGAATTCAACATGCTACCATTCGGATTGAAAAATGCTCCGAGTGTATTTTCTAGGATGATGCGCAAATTGTTGGATCCCCTGAATAATCCATGTATCACAAATTTCATGGATGATATTCTTGTCGCCACAGAAACATTTGAAGAACACATTAACTCTCTGAATATGTTATTTGATAGGCTCAGAGAAGCGAACTTAACTGCTAGACCAACAAAATGTTGTATTGGATGCAAAGAGTTGGAATTCTTGGGACATACTGTATATCAGGGTAACATGACCCCTGACCCCAAGAACTTGGAAAAACTGCAGAGAGCACCTAGACCACAAACAAAAAGAGACGTGCGATCATTCGTGTCGTTATGTGGGTTTTACCAAAAATATATCAAAAATGTTAACTCTATATGTGCTCCTCTGACTGATCTGACTCGCAAGGGAAATCCAGATAAAATTGTTTGGTCAGCGCAAGGTGAATTGGCATTTCAAGAGTTAAAGGAAAAACTCACTAGCAAGCCTATTCTCAAATTGCCTGATTTGACTCAGGACTTTGTGGTGAGAACAGATGCAAGCAATGTAGGCCTAGGGGCGGCTCTGTTGCAAGGGGCCTCTTCACCAAATGGGGAACTGAACCCAGTCGCTTATGCAAGCCGCAAGTTAAACAAAGCGGAACAAGGATATTCCACAAGCGAAAAAGAATGTTTAGCGTTAATCTGGGCAATAAAAAAGTTCCAAATCTATCTGTATGGTAGGACTTTTGTGGTCCAGACAGATCACCAGCCTCTCGTGTTCTTATCTCAGGCCAAGCATGAGAATGCAAGATTGTTAAGATGGTCTTTATTGTTGCAACCTTATCAGTTTAGTATTCAATATATCCCGGGGTCACAGAATGTCGGTGCAGATTTCCTCAGTAGGCACCCCTGTGATCAAAATTAGAGTAGTTGGCAGGCGGGAGGAATTAATTTTATCTATGTGTATCACTGGTCTTGGAACTTGCATTAGTGCATGTTCTCAGGTGGGGAGATGTGTGGTGAAATTTACAGTGATGCAACGTTAAAATTCCTCCAATTATAAAGATAACGGATAAGATAACATGTAGGAATAAAATTATACGTAAGGTACGAGGTTACATTCTCGCCTACGCCCGCATTTCCTAACGCCATTGAAACTAACTAGTTGTAACATGCAGACGGGAGGGAAACGGAGATAAAAGAAAAAAAATTATGACGGTCTGAACACGTGTTTGAATCTAAAAGGCAAAAAGACGCAATTTGTAGTTTAAAGAAAAAAATCACGCCACTAGTTGACACAATGTAAGGAAATGGACAAAAAAAAAGACCTTGGCTCTTATTAGAAACAGTCGTATCTTGGACGTTTTTACGGTACTAGGTTGTTTTGTTTGAATCTAGCGGCAAAACGAGTGAACGAAGGTTCAAAAAACAAATTTCAAAACTAACCTTGAGAAAAGTAGGTTTTTCTTTAATAATAAAGTTAGGAAAATAAAAGCTAGCTAGTTTGATAGCCCATCTTGAGCAGAGAAATAATATACTTTTAATTACACAGACGGACAGATAACACGGAAGATATTGACGAAAGACCGTATTGTTCCAATCAGACTAGCGAACAGTTTTTTGTACATACTTTCACTAAAGTTACCTTTTGGCGTCCTTGAGACTAAAAATGCAAAAATCAAACTGCAATGAACTAGAGGGGAAAGTCGGAGGATAGAAGCTAAAAATAACTTAGGGGGGCAGGTTTGTGCAGTTTTTGCATGTAGTTAGTCCAAAAAAAACAAGTGTATTTTTGTGAAAAACCAAGTAGAGACAGACGGACCAACAGAAAATAATACACACTTGACTGAGATTTGACTGAAATTTGACTTTTAGTTTGAATTTGAAAAAATGTAGAGGGGAAGTCTGCTGATTAGACAGAAATTTTATATTGTCGAACAAACAGTAGCGGCATTTGCCATTTTGATTAAGACTGTCCAGAGACACAGTTCGTTTATGATAGTAGTGTAAATCCCCAGGAAATATTATATATTCTAAGTGGGACGCCTTCATATAGCCAGCCGCTCAGCTGAGTTTTGCTATTTCAACATATCTGTGTTCTCAATTCTGAATTGTGAGTTTCTGATCTGGTGCTACGCTAGTGCCAGATTTCTTGTGTAGAAGTACACAAGTAGATGCCTGAGCAGCCTAACATTACTCCAGATATTGTGAGGAGTGGGCCACTGATATTCTGTACTGCATCTTCACAGACCAGATAAGTGAACCTGGTCTGCTGAGAATTCATCAACAGTCTCCACTATAAAACAAGAAATAACATTATATTATATAAACATAACTCATTCCATAATTTCAAGGACAATAAACATTACAACCGAGGTTAGGCATGATGACACCACCCGAACTAACCATCTAGTGCTAGTTCTCACAGATTCTGTATTTTATGATTAATATTACCCAATGTACTAATATATTTATGTACAAAATTTTCATTGTGATTATTCAATATATCTATATGCACTTTAATTGATAAAAACATATTGTTTCATATGTCCTGACCAGAAGAAACATTTGGTTCAGGACTAAATAAATTCAAAAAAATGTTCACACTTAAACTTTAAAAAGCCAGAGTTAGTTCAGTGTATTATAGAGTTTATTATTATTATTATTAGACTTATTATTTACATGTGTGTGTCTGTGTATTTTATTACCTACACATAACAATTCAGTACCCTAGACTTTTAACGTAGCTAACATTCATAATAGGAGAATAGGTCTGTTTGAGGTCGTAAGTGGTAGCAGAAAGGTCTTCTGTACTCACATAAACTTTTATCTCAGGAACCTTCACAGCTGACCTCATCCAGTACACTAGGTAACATAACAACCATACAATAACATCAAAAACCACTACATCTCTTTTGTGTGCTTTTTCTCTTTTAACACTGCATTGAGTCTGAATGGTGTGCCTACATCCTTCCTGATTCCTATCTTGTCCTGCTTCCTTGGATCCACTTTTTTCTGCTCTCTGTATATCTTGTTGTTAACTCTATGTTGTGGTACCGCCACTGTTTGTGTGCCCATACTCGTAGTTGTTTCTATTTGTGTACCAACACTGACCCTGTCTCTCTGTATGTTTTCCTGTTTCTGTACTTTTGTTCTAACTTGACTTGTCCATGGTCTATTCCTATTACCTTCTTTTGTTGTGACATTTTGATAGCAAGATCCTATTATCTTTCTCCACACTCCTAGTGGTTCTACCTCCATTTTTCAACCGTTCTGTGTTCTTATTTGGCACTTCTGTTGGTTACCAACATTTATGTTGTTTATTTCCAATATCCTTCCTTTCTTAATTTCTCCCACAAAATTCCTGACCGCTATTCTTGATCTTCAGGCTATCCCAATGTACTAACTCATTGTTGCTGTTGAAAGTCGGGAGTGTCCTGTCACTGTTATTACATGTCCTATGGTATCTCTGTTTATGCTGATATGTGTTATATTTCCATTTCTCCCGTTCGCATTCTGTACAGATGTTTCTCCTGTTATGTGCATGTTGTCTGTTCCTGTCTACAACTGAACCATCCCAATTCATCTTCCTATTTCTGTATTCTTGACATGTTTGTTGTTGCCGTCTTTTCTTGTCAAACCAACTTGCACGATGGTGTACTCTGGCCCATTTTCTATGGTATGGTTGGT
Organism: Oreohelix idahoensis; assembly: GCA_024509875.1. Lineage (NCBI taxonomy): Eukaryota > Metazoa > Mollusca > Gastropoda > Stylommatophora > Oreohelicidae > Oreohelix > Oreohelix idahoensis. Next base: position 149,279 of record JAMPIV010000539.1, read on the forward strand.
GGTTATACTTGTACATAACATGTGCCCTTCCTATCATGTTCACTTGTGGTTGTCTTCCACTTGTACCAACATATCCTTGTCCTTCCTCTAATTTGACCCAAGATTGTGCTTGGTTAATTCTTATGTTTCTTACATTCTTTTTATCTTTTCTTCTGTCTTCCATCCGTTTCCCGTTGTAATATCCTATGTGTATTTGTTGTCGATATTTGTCCTGTACCATTCGTTCGGTAGTGTTAATACTCTTGTTTACTCTATGCCTCCTTTTGTTGAAACTATGCCACTGTTTCGGAGTCGTAGCTCTGTTGCTACTATTGTACTCTTTGGCCGTATACCATTTTGTACTCTCGTCTGGTTGTTGAGGCTCCTGCGGCCTATATCTGCATGAGTAAGACTTATGCCCAACTCTATTGCAAATATAACACACAGGTAGTCTGTGTTCTCCCCTTCTTGTTATATCAGGTGCATTTTTCCCTCTCCCTCTTTCTGACAGTCCTCTTCTTTGACAGAACCCTATCTCCATGGGCTCTTCTTCCCTTTGTTCATATGTCCTAGCTCTTACCAGTCTTAGGTCCAAACGCCTTCTGATATTTTCCTCTCCCACAGCCAGTGCGACTGCTTGTTTCAAACTCTGGGGATCTGTACGAATCAAGTGTAACTTTATCGGCGTTCCATCCAACCCATCTACAAATATGCCGACTAGTTGTTTTTCAACTTCTTGTTGATTTATGTCTTGACCCATGAAGGCCTCCTCTGCGAGGTTCAACAACCTGTCACTAAACATTTTGCACTGATTCCTGAGGTTGTTGCTGTATTTGGCGGAGAAGTGTCCACGCATATGTGCTGTCTGTAATCTGAGAGTAAGCCTGAACAAGTTCTTTCCTTAGCTCCTCCCATGTTTCATTAGGGAACGTTTCTAAGCGTCTTCTTATAAAATCGGTCACTAATCCTTGCGAGGAAAGATATGCAACTTGTTTATAATCTGCCTGCTCCATATTGGCAGAAGTACCATATTTTTGAATATCTAAAAGCCATTGTCTGCATGACTTAGGGTCACCAGAGTAAGGCATTACTATGCTTCTAATATTTTGGAACCTAGCATTACCCTACATGGTTGCTAGGGTTCTAACAACTTGCTGTATAACAGCGACGTTCGGGTCAACATCCAGATTTGGCTGATGTTGCTGCATGATACAGGACCTGTAATTGTTAGTATAGTCAAATACCTGGAACAATTTTGTATTAGTTACCTGAAAACAAATCTAACCACTCTAATCAAGTCTAAAATATAATGATAAGATTTATATGTAATTTAAATATAAACAGATGTGAAATAATAATAAACAATACATAACTTATAATTAATTAATATCTAAATGATTTAAGTTAAGTAAACTAAAATGTTCGGTGCTATGCTCTTTCTTGCTTGTTTGGAATAGCTGTGTCTTGTTAATATAATATTTTTGTCTTGCACACGGTCTTGTCTATAGTTTTAACTACTTGCGCGCGATCGGCATGCCTTATTTTTTTGATTGTTGGTGCACATTGTAGGATCATCTTTCGTTGGTTCAGGGTGAGAAGAATTTAAGTAATCTCGTATCTTCAGAACGCAGGCCTTCTCTTCGTGTAATACTTGCCATGACAGGATGCAGGTCGTTGATTTGCTCCTTGATATACGACGTTCTTTCTGTGTACTTGAGTCTTAAAAAAGGATATTCTTCTTGTTTACGTAAATCTTTATGTGTCTCTATGTCACTGTCTGGTGTGGACTGGTCATTGGCAGGTTTTGTGTAGTGTGTAGATGTGTTCAGTCAAAACAATGTTCATGCAACAATAACAGGGCAATCCACATAGGACGTCAGTAAACTCACGACGTATAAAGTCAATGAGTCTTGAAACAGCCGTTGACGTTTTTCTTCATTATTTATTGTGGACGCCACAGTGACAAAATGGTTACGCAAATGTGTAGGCACATCAAACAGTCATTATCACAGCAACATTCAATACAGCAATAAACGGTAGACAGCATTACAATGATGAGTCAGATGCATGTTATATTTCAAAGTGCTGTAAATGTAGTCAGATGAACAACTCCATCCTTTTCTATAACAGCCAGGAGATAACCAGATGTATGAGATCAGTTCACTCTCCTTAGTTTGACTTCAGCAAGACAGACACGTCTGCCGAAGTATAAATAATGTCCTCAAGAATATCCTCTAGATAATAAAGGTTTTCTAAACCTAGTTCATTTAACAAAGTAGCAAGTAATGGTCCTTGGTACCTGCATCAACCGATGCAGTACAATGCAGCGACATGTGAGCTGGGAAAAAACATCTCGTGACGACGACTTTCGCAGACAGGCTATGAATCGAAATCGCTCACGACCCAAAATCGATAGAGTTAATGAAAAAGTCAATTTACCTTGCTTTCATGAAATACACAGAAATATCACGCCTCCCGACATGTGGGAAAACACTAGAGGTATTATCTCGACTAAACGAAATATCCATAAGAGGACTACACATCCCTGACAGAACAAAAAAAAGCGGAGATCCCCTCTTCAACGAGGCATCTCTTTCGCCATTCCAAATCGCTCACTCCCACTAGTGGTGGGCGGAAACCGATCGACCAAACAACAAGACAAGTCATGCGCAGTCCAGCGCAAAAATGACCACAGCTCAAAAGTTAACTGCATTCGATACTAACGCGAGAAGACAAATGCTTACCGAGAAAAGTGACTATAGATTTCAAGCAGTTGTTGCCCTTGCGTTATAAAACAGATATTGAAATAAAACGATGTTGCGAGAATTTATCACGCAACATATCACCACCTCCTCCCGATAAAAAAAAAATGTGGAACATATTTTTTTTTTCAATATCAAAGAGCAAGCGATAAGCGGCTCAAAACGCACGAATTATGCGCTGATAATTAATTAAATTGCCAAACAATAGGCTAATTATAGAGTGTCTGGTGAGGATATACCTCAACAGAAAAATAAATATGTCTCAAAAAATATTCACATCGGGGAGGTGTCACCAACACACATCACGTTAGCATGTAAACACAATATACGTATGCAAGTTACTATAATCATCATTAAACAGCATACTCTAATATTGTCTTTAAAAATGGATGTACAAATCTGATAGGAAAATTTAAATAGTACATTCTTTGACATGTAATGACATAAGTACATAGCAAAGTTAAACTACATGACGATCCAGGACATATGCTCTGGTATTCCGAGGGTAAGTACACAATCTAGAACTCGTAAGGTAAGTCCTCAGCTCAACAATGACATTCTGAGAAAGTACAAGCAATATAATGCTAATTAATAACTAATATGCTTCATAAGGTACAATACATTATTAATAATTGTGGCTGTTTAGTAAACTAACGGCCCTTATATTAACTACTCAGTCCTCCTCTATCATTTTAAAAAAACGAACAGAAGAAGATGACAACAAAGCACGATAGTGTGTACATATAAAGTAAGTACAGATGTGCTAATCTATTGTAGAAATATAGGTGTGTTATGACTCTGTAATATATAGAAATATAGGACAGAAGTATTAGTTGGAGTCATGTGGGCATCTAGACAAAATGTCAGCCATCACATTATCCGCACCACGGATAGCTCGTACCGTGAAGTGAAAAGGTTGAAGAGCTATAGCATATCGAGTGGATCTCGAACTCTTCAAATTCTTAGTCTGAATAGCTGTAAGAGCTTTCTGATCAGTCTCTAGAATGAAATGTGCGCCCAGGAGGAATCTTTGTAGCTTTAGAATTGACCAAACCATCGCTAACAACTCACGGTCTAAAACCGAGTAGTTCCTCTCTGCCGCATTTAGTTTTCTAGAAATGTACATAACAGGATGCAGAGTATTTGCATATTCTTGCATCAGTGCTGCTCCAATCCCAGTGGATGAAGCATCACTCCGAAGAACAAAAGTCCTATCAAGAGTAGGTAATCTTAAGATGGGAGGAGAAGAAAATATATTCTTGATTTGGTCTAGTGAAGATTGGCATTCTTCAGACCAACGGACCAGATTAGGCGAACCTTTCTTCAACAATGTTGAGAGAGGTGCCATGATCGAAGATAAATTTGGAATAAATCTCCCATAAAATTGAATTAAACCTAAGAGACTCCTAACTTGTTTCTTCGTTTTAGGAACAGAGATGTTCAGTATTTTGGAAGTATTGTGGTCTTCTGTCTTCAAGAGACCATAACCAACACGATGACCCAGGAAAGAGATTTCACCAAAACCAACAAAAGCTTTAGAAGGTTTTGCTGTCAAATTATTCTCACGTAGAGTGGACAGTAAGTCATATAACCCTAAATAGTGATCTTCCCAGGTATCACTGAAGAGACAGATGTCATCTAAGTATGCGATGACATCCGAACGATGTGACAGAATTCGACGCATCATGCGAACGAAAGTGGCAGGGGCGTTCATGAGACCAAAAGGCATAACATTCCATTGAAATAGACCCCTAGGTGTAGAAAAAGCAGTAAGAGGTTTGGCATGCTCTGCTAAAGGCACTTGCCAATAACCTTTAGACAAGTCAAGTTTAGTGAAGAATCTAGAATTAGAAAGTCTAATCAGTAGATCTTCTAACAAAGGCATCGGTTCAGCGTCGAACTTTGTGACCTGATTCAATTTGCGATAATCAACGCAAATTCGTATGTTCTTATCCTTCTTCCGGACAATAACCATGGAAGAAGAATATGGTGAAGTCGATGGTTCAATTATATTTAATTGAATCATTTCATCCAATTCCTTTTCCACTTGCGACTGAAAGTGTATAGGAATAGGATACGGCCTAACCCTAATTGGATTATTGTCGGTAAGAATTATGTCATGTTCTATGACATCTGTGTGTCCAGGAATGTCAGTGAGAACATCCTGAAATGTTTGTAACATCGACGAGACTTGTCGATGTTCGTCACCAGAAAGATTAGGAGAAACAGAAACGTTTTTCCAAGATTCCGTAGAATGTAATGGAACCACTGGAAGGGGAAGGTTGACATCAGAGAAGGTAGCTTCCTCATCCTGAATGACAGACAGGGATGAATAATGACCGTGAGGTGCAGGAGCATCATCCGTTGCCTGGAAAATAGGCAGCAAATAGTCCGGACGTTCGTGAAATTCCGAAAGCATGTTTATGTGGAAAGTTTTATGCTTTCCATCAATATCGACCACATAGTCAACATCGGAAATCCGAGAGACTATTGCATACGGACCTTTCCATGCAATAAGAAGTCTATTTTCCCTACTGGGGAGTAGGACGAATGCTTTGTCACCTGGACAAAGTTGTCGTAGACATCTATTCTTGTTAGCAAACTGCCTTGCCTTCTCTTTAGCAATTTCTGATGAAGCAGTTGCTAGCTTACATGCCTCAATGATCTTTTGTCTAAGAGCAATGACATACTCATATGAGGATTGAGTTTCATCGCTAATATCATCGGCAGTGATGAGATCGTGTAATAAAGACATAGGGCCGCGTGGACGCGCGCCAAAGACAAGTTCGAAGGGAGAAAATCCTGTGTGTTCATTAGGGACTTCTCTATAGGCAAAGAGAGCCGCGGGTAAAACCCTGTCCCAATCTTGAGGATGATCTTCAGTTATCTTACCAAGCAAAGTCTTGAGCGTTCTATTCAGACGCTCAACTAACCCATTAGACATAGGATGGTAGATACTACTGAGAGATCGTTCAATATGTAAGGTAGACATTACCTGTGACATAGTGTCAGATATGAGTTGAGTGCCATGGTCTGACAATATTTCTCTGGGGAACCCCAAGCGAGAAAATATCAACCAAAGAGCATCTGCGATATCTGTAGTAGATATGCTCTTAAGAGGAATAGCCTCTGGCCAACGTGTGCACATATCGACACATGTAAGGATAAACTGATGTCCTCTGGCCGACTTGACCTTAAAAGGGCCAATAATATCTATGGCCATTTTCTGAAACGGCCGAATAGGAATGTCAGCAGCCTGGATAGGCGCAGCATGTCGTGGTCCTCTAGATTTGACCTCCTGACATACCTTGCATGATCGGCAGTAAATACGAATGTCCTTATTGACAAAAGGCCAAAAGAAAGCCGCAAGGACTCTCGACTTCGTACGGGCAAAACCCATATGTCCAGCACATTGCGAGTCATGAGCATGTTGTAATATTTGGACTCTCATGCTCTTGGGAACAAGAATTTGCGAATGTGCCGACGTAGTCGAATCTTGTACCATACGTACAAGTACGCCGTTTCTCATTGCAATCCAAGATTTTCTATTTGTATCCTGATTCGGATCACCTTTCTTCGCAAGAACGAAGAATTTTTTTAAAGAAGGATCTTCTTCTTGCAATTTTATGAAAGAGTCACGAGTAATTACTAAGTGACTATCTTGGCTATCAACTTCATTATCACTATTCAGTGAAGTTTCGGGTGTTTGTAGAGCTTGTGCTCTTGTAACTACTGCATTTGTAGCTTGCATGTTATTATCTTCCCAAGCAGCAATCTGCTGTGGGGTACACTCCCTAACTCCGTGAATACGACCAATAATAAGGTCCGCAATAGGATTAGGTAAGAGACAAGCATGCACATCTCCAGTAAAGAAAGGAGTGGCAATGCGAATTACAGCAGTAGGATATTTTTCTAGAGTGCCGCCAAATGTGACACATTTAATAACCCTTCCTGTAGCACAAGATGGATCTACAAGCGATTGTCTAACACCAATAGTGGTGCATCCGGAATCGAAAAGTAGTGAGACCGGAGTATCATTAACAAGACCCTTATGTAGAATTAAAGAACCCCTCCCGTCATGCGCAACAGCAGCAGGAAGAGCGGGAAGTGGGTGACCACAACTCAAAGTAGTTATGGTACCCGGTTCGAATAAAGTACTGCATTGGGGGCATTTGTTTGCTCTCTCAAAGTCAAAAGCAGAACTAGTGACAGCGTCAAAGTTTTTACTATCAACAACATGATTACAGGCTCCCTCAGTTTCCTGTTGTACAGCATTAGCCTGCTGATATCTCTTTTTTTTTGTGTTGAGATCTACCCCGACTATTATTACCTCTGAAGTTATCAGAGTTATTATTATCTCTGCAGTTATTATTGTCTCTATTGTAATTGTTATACTGGTTCGAATTCCAGTTTCCACGATTACTATCATGTTCACATTGATGCGAACATCTATTTGTTTGGTTCTGAGGTCTTCGGCAGGAATAACCTCTATTACCATATCCTCTTTTGAAATGCTTATAATTATTAGGGTGATAGTAACGACCACTATCAGGTTGTCTCCAATTCTTCGAAGAAGAATCACCATGAAATTGGTTTCCATGATTTTGACAGAAATTACCGCTGCCCTTTCTATCAAAATTTTGTTGGGATCTACGAGCAAAGTTTTGACCATACGGAGCTGCCGAAGCAACTGGTAAACCTTCTTTCACCTTAGAGTTACCCATGGTTATGTGTGGGTGCGCAGTTACGTATTGGCAACAGAAATCTTCCATTTCTTTTATTGTTTTAGGTTTACGTTCATGAAGGAAAGCAAGGAAAGACTCATTGACAGACGACATGACTTTGTCTCTAAGTATTAAGTCCATAAGTCCTTCATAAGTTTTTTCCGTCTTAGATAGTTCAACCCATCGTGAGAAAGTAATGCGTATTCTTGCAATAAACTCGGAGAATTCAACTCCATTTTCAGGTAACATGTTTTTAAATTGTAGACGATAGCCGTCTTCGTTAAGCTGATATTTCTTTAACAAAGCGGCCCTGACAACCTCATAATTGCTCTTGTCAGGTTCATCCACCATATTTAATATACTTAGAGCTTTACCTGTCAGTATCCCTGATAACTGATAAACATATTTTGCTTTGTCTATGTTATGAGCTGTACATGCTTGTTCAAATCTGTCCAGATAGAACATTATGTCATCACTGGAAGGACTAAATGTTGGTAACTTAATCTTAAAAGTATCATTATTAGCCTTCCCAGAAGATGAACCCTTGTTTGAATCATTACCATTACTCATGCTCGTCAATTTCAATTTCTCCAACTCTAAAGCTAAGAGTTTTTCTTCATGTTCCATTTTTGCTTTCCTCTCATCAGACTCTCTTTGTAACTTCCTTTCTTCAGCTTGAGCCTGCATTTGAAGTCTTTCATTTTCAGCTTCTTTTTCAAGTCTTTTATTTTTTCTTTTCAAAGTCAAGTCTTTTATTTTCAGCTTCTTTTTCAAGTCTTTTATTCTCAGCTTCTTTTTCAAGTCTTTTATTCTCAGCTTCTTTTTCAAGTCTTTTATTCTCAGCCTCTAGCTGGAGTTTTCTCTCCTCAGCTTCTGATTCCCTTTTTTGTTTTTCCATTTCCATTTGGAATCTCTTTTCATCCACCTGCATCTGCAGTTTCTTTTGTTCAGCTTTCATATGCAGTTTCTTTTGTTCAGCTTCCATTGCTTTATCATATCGAGCAGTTGCAAATTCTTCTAACTTATCACCAGTCTTCCCAAGCAATTTACCCTGCTCAATAAAGTGCTCAAATGTAGACATGTTGTCTAACATATGAGTCCAAAACCTGAAATAATTAACTAATTTATTTCAAACCTAAGTGTAACAAGTCTTAATTAAGCACTTGTATATTCACATCACATTATATTATCCCAGTCTCTGTGGGAAACAAGTCTCCAATCAAAGAACTTGTATATGAAATATCAGCACTCAAATCTTGATCATAAGTGCACTTCTCATTCAATAGTGCACGACACTATTCATCATTCATTTATCATCAGTATAGTAGTAACAGTGCATTAGCATAGCCCATTAACTAATTACTATAACTGTAAACAATGACTATGTAAACACATGCAGAATGTAAACATTGAAAATGTAAACAATACAAACAATGTAAACAATAACAATGTAAACAATAACAAAGATCAGCAACAATACAAAAACTTTCGCAGAAATCAACTAAAAATAAAGCAGAAATTAATGAAATATCACAAAAAATGTGACGATATCTGCGATAGAATTAAACAAAATACATGACACCACAGTGTATAAACAAAAATGTTGTATGAAACTAAATTATAGACAAGAGTAGGCTAACAAATACAAACAAATCACAACAAAACTAAAGAATGTGAAATAATAACGAAAACAATATTAAAACATGTCATCACAGCTAACATAAATAGCAACAGAAGTCGCTTAGCAAATTCCAGTATCGGAAATTTGCAAACCCTACAGAAAAACGCTCACAATAGACGACCTCTATGACGTGGCATAATCTAACGGAGACACCACCCAACCGAGAACCCGCTGAAAATATAAACATATAAATATACAAATAACATATAGACATATATAATATATAGAATGATGAGATGATACACAGAAGACTCAGCAGAAGTATAAGGGCACAGTTTACATACAAACAGGCCACTTAACTTAAAGGCTTCCAATCGTAGAACAGCAGAAAAAACGGATGTCAATCAACGTCCTAAAGAGCGAAGCTCCAACGATGATGGCACATCTGAACTGCTTCCACTGCTAACACGATGGTACAAGAGCTTCTGAAATACTGTGTGTTGAGTTGTTTCGGCACTTGACCTTCTAATCCAAAAGTAAGTTGATGGAAATCGGTACTTGGCCTTCTTCAGAAAACAACCCGTTTCAACCGGCACTTGACCTTCTCAAAAAACGACAGCACTGGAACCTTGACAGCAGCAACTTGCTTGACTTGCGTAAAAGATAACAGCAGTCCGAGTTATCCGGCAACATGTAACAACGCCGGGTACTGTCAAATTCTTGTTTCCGTCAAAAAATTGAAATTTTGACTTTTACCGGGCAACGCCGAGTACTTTGAAAATTTTGAAGATGTTGACTGTATTGAAGAATGTTAATTTCTTGAAGGATGCTGATGAATTCTTGTTGAAAATGAAGTGGGTAAGGGACCCCGTGTTTGCTAGTACCAGAATCAAACCAGCTTATGGCCACCAAATGATGCGTGATGCCATATGATGATGGATGGCATCCGCATGTCTGGTTTTGTGTAGTGTGTGGATGTGTTCAGTCAAAACAATGTTCATGCAACAATAACAGGGCAATCCACATAGGACGTCAGTAAACTCACGACGTATAAAGTCATCATTGTAATGCTGTCTACCGTCTATTGCTGTATTGAATGTTGCTGTGATAATGACTGTTTGATGTGCCTACACATTTGCGTAACCATTTTGTCACTGTGGCGTCCACAATAAATAATGAAGAAAAACGTCAACGGCTGTTTCAAGACTCATTGACTTTATACGTCGTGAGTTTACTGACGTCCTGCGTGATGCCATATGATGATGGATGGCATCCGCATGTCTGGTTTTGTGTAGTGTGTGGATGTGTTCAGTCAAAACAATGTTCATGCAACAATAACAGGGCAATCCACATAGGACGTCAGTAAACTCACGACGTATAAAGTCAATGAGTCTTGAAACAGCCGTTGACGTTTTTCTTCATTATTTATTGTGGACGCCACAGTGACAAAATGGTTACGCAAATGTGTAGGCACATCAAACAGTCATTATCACAGCAACATTCAATACAGCAATAAACGGTAGACAGCATTACAATGATGAGTCAGATGCATGTTATATTTCAAAGTGCTGTAAATGTAGTCAGATGAAAAACTCCATCCTTTTCTATAACAGCCAGGAGATAACCAGATGTATGAGATCAGTTCACTCTCCTTAGTTTGACTTCAGCAAGACAGACACGTCTGCCGAAGTATAAATAATGTCCTCAAGAATATCCTCTAGATAATAAAGGTTTTCTAAACCTCGTTCATTTAACAAAGTAGCAAGTAATGGTCCTTGGTACCTGCATCAACCGATGCAGTACAATGCAGCGACATGTGAGCTGGGAAAAAACATCTCGTGACGACGACTTTCGCAGACAGGCTATGAATCGAAATCGCTCACGACCCAAAATCAATAGAGTTAATGAAAAAGTCAATTTACCTTGCTTTCATGAAATACACAGAAATATCACGCCTCCCGACATGTGGGAAAACACTAGAGGTATTATCTCGACTAAACGAAATATCCATAAGAGGACTACACATCCCTGACAGAACAAAAAAAAGCGGAGATCCCCTCTTCAACGAGGCATCTCTTTCGCCATTCCAAATCGCTCACTCCCACTAGTGGTGGGCGGAAACCGATCGACCAAACAACAAGACAAGTCATGCGCAGTCCAGCGCAAAAATGACCACAGCTCAAAAGTTAACTGCATTCGATACTAACGCGAGAAGACAAATGCTTACCGAGAAAAGTGACTATAGATTTCAAGCAGTTGTTGCCCTTGCTTCAGCCATCCCGTTGACCTACACTTAGCGCGCTCTTCCATTTTTTTTTCTCCGCGTTCAAAATCCAACTCAGTGCGTTCCACAAAAATGTGTTCATCCATCAAAACCTTCTCGTGCGCACTTCTCCAGCCCAACTCTAAGTCAAACACTTTCATCTATTAAAACCGACTCCGGACCTTCCTCCCCTCGCTCAAAGCACCAATCCACTCATATCATCTCCCCCCAACCAAGACAAACAGCCTCCATACAAATCCAGTCATATTTTTCCAACCATTTCTCTACACTCTTTTTACTTTCCCAAAAACTCAATCACCGTTCACAAACAGCTCCCCCCTGTTCTCGATAACCAGAATCTAAATCACCTGATACAGTTACATCTCTCCAAGATTCGGAAGGTGTTAAAGGCAGCAACAAATTAAAAGTCCGTAAAATCGCTTGCTGTACAATCATCAGATTCCACAACAGCTGACAAAGTCTGTCGAACCATTTCAACAGAAATGCTGCCCAAGATAGGCTCTAACTCAGCAGGGCGCTCCACATACAATTTTAACATATCTAATGTGAAATGTTTTAATTTTGCCTATTATGTTAATGGCATAATCTACATCAGTTTTCTTCTCAACCACCTTAAAAAGGCCTGGCCAGGAAATTAGCAGTTTATTTTCCTTGGTCGGAAGAAGTAGCCATACTTGTTCTCCTGGTAAGAACGAACGTAATTTTTGAGATTGGTTGCAGCGCAATCTCGACCTGTGTGAAGCATTACGTATCATACCTGATGCATAAGTACATGCATCCACAAATTTTGTCTGAGATCAATGACCAGTTCATAGCTGGTGCGGACAGTAACATCCTCCACTGATCCCAACAACAAATCCTTGAGTATGTGCATAGGACCTCTAGGGTTGGCACCATATACCAACTCAAATGGCGAAAAGCCAGTGCTCTCATGGGGCACTTCTCTGTAAGCAAATAAGACTGCTGGTAACATTCGGTCCCAGTCACGATGACTTGTCTCGGTGACTTTGCCTAACAACTGCTTCAACGAGCCATTCTGAAATCGCATTCGCAAACGCCATTGCTTTCCGGATGGTATGGGCTTGTGAACGAATGACCTTAATTGCTAACATGTTCTCAATATCTTGTCATCATTTGAGACATAAATTGAGTACCACGATCTGATAAGATTTCATCAGGAAATCTATCCGAAAAAAAAATAATAAATAGAGCATCAGTGACAGCTGCTGAGGTGATAGTCTTCAATGGTATGGCTTCCGGCCAACTTTACATAAGTCTATACACGTTAGGATATATCTCTATCTGGCATGACTGACATAGGACAAACTATGTCAATTGCAAGCTTGGTGAAAGGCCGTAATGGCACATCAGTGACTTGTAAGGGTGCAGCGTGGTGCTTGCCCCTACGTGCTACATTTTGACAAGTTGTGCATGACCTGCAGTATAGCTTTACGTATTTATTAACACAGGGCCAATAAAAATTAGATGTAACACGAAACAGAGTACGCTTAATCCCCAAATGGCCAGCTAAAAGCGAATCATGGGCAGTATTCAATACAATAGGCCTAAAACGCTTTGGAATAACTTCCTGTCTACTGACTGAAACATAGCTGTCAAAGCATCTAGTCAGTCTACTGAGATCTTTTAAATTCAAACCAATAACGTGAATTTTTTGTCTTCTTCACATGCTTGCTCTCTGCTAGAGCAAACAATGTATTGCAAAGCAACATCTTCGCGCTGTGTGGCCGCGAACGACTGGGGGGAAACATTATGAACATTCTGAAGAGATGCACTCTCACTAAATGTTATAGCTGGCTCTGCCTTTGATTCAGCAGCATGCTGGGCCCTAGTGACCACAGCGTTAGCCAACATTGGTTGAGATTCAACCTATTCATGTATCTCCTCTGGAGAGCAATCGTTAATACCTGGTACATTACCAAGAATAATGTCTGATACTGGTTGGTCAAGGACACATGCCCTTACCTTACTTGTAAAGAAGGGTGTGGCAATATCTATTTCTGCCACTGGGTAACACTCGATACTCCCTTCAAATGTTATGCACCTCACTGTTTTACCCGTAAAGGCAGATTCATCAATTAACGATCTACGGACTCCGACAGTGGTACAGCCAGAATCACGAAGAACACTTACATGCCTGTTATACAGGAAGCCAGTATATAATGTGAGGCGTCCCACGTTCTCACAAGATGACATAGCGGATAGAGCATGCCCGCAAATTAATCTGGGCTGTGAACCAGGTTGGAATAAAGATTTTCACCCATAACAATTTTCATCATTAAGTGAGCTAACAATACATGCATTGGCATGGTCTACTCCCTTCTCATCATTTTATTTTTAGCTACACATGCATTACCCTTTTCATGATTGCTATTGTCATTGTGCCCACAGTGTTTGTTAGTACTGTTTCCATAGTATTTCTTGTAAGGTCTATTCCTAGCACATGACCAACATCTGCCATTATTCCTGTTACCACTGTAGGATGCATTGTCTTGTATAGGTCCATGATCCATCCGTTTGTGATGCATTTTCTCACCACGGCTAGAATTGTGCCGCCACTGACCTTGGTTTGAATAACCATAGTCTCGCCTCTGTGAGAAGTTAGAAGGTGACCTCTGCCTTGGGAAGTTATATTTTTTCCGGTAGTTGGATCTATAGCTTTGCCTTACTCTGCTGTCCACACTCTGTGATCGAGGTCTATGACCACCATCTCTAAAGTCATGACGAGCCACACATACTGGGAGTGCGTCCTTTATAGTTGGTTTGTGAACCTCTTTATCTGGGTGAGCTGTCATATATTGTCTCCCAAGTATCTCCATTGCCTCAAGATCTTTCGGTTTTCTTTCTTGAAAAAATGAGGCAAGATCGGGGCTATATGCCGACAACACCTAGTCACGTAACATTAGATCAAGTAAGCCAGTGAAGGTCTTATCAATTCCGGACAATTCTATAAATCTTTTAGAATATAATTTTATTAATGAGATAAATTCTCCAAAGTCAGCTTTCCTGCTAGGCAGACAGGAATGAAATTTATCACAGAATCCTGCTTCCGTAAGCTGAAATTTACGTAGCAATGTCTCCTTGACAACATCGTAGTCTTCTCTACTACTGCTGTCCAGAGCAATATAAGCCTGTAGAGCGATTCCGCAAAAAAAATCGCATAATGTTGCACTCCATTGACCCTTGGGGATCTTTAACGCACTGACCTTGAGCTTAAAACGTTGTAAGAAACTATCGATGCAGTCGCTTTGTTGGTTAAAATTAGGCAATCGTATCCGGATTGTGGTCACAGGTGCACTAGATGATGTCTTTGGAGCGTCCAACTCCACTTTCTTTAAGGCGACAGAAACATCTACATTTTTCTGAATACGCAATTTCTCTATCTCCATGTCTATTTTTAATTTTTCTAGTGCAAGAGCTTGTGCATGATCTTTTTCTTTCTCTTCCATCTTTATTCGCTCCAGTTTCTCCTTTTGTTCTAGGTCTACCTTGTCCTTCTCTAAATCGTGTGCCTTTTTCTTCTCATCATGTTCTAACTGAAGACGTTTTAATTCACGTTCATTCTGCCTTTCAATTCTAGCATTATAGTTGTCAAATTGTGTGGTAGCAAACGTCTCTAGTTCCGCTCCTGATTTATTAAATTTAATCCCAATTTCTATAAAGTCCTGAAACGACGACATGGTTTTGTCCCAGAAACCCCTTTCTGTTCAAAATATAGTGATATTTGTAATGATGAACAATACAAACCCAATACATATGCAAGTCCTACAAAACCACCAAGGACATAATTAAAATGTGTTAAATTATGGTGATATTGTTAATGAACACTGCAGTGCTCAATACATGTTATAATAAAAGAAAAAAAATATGCAAAATTATGCCATGTATATCAATAGGTGCAGACAAATTTACAATGAGAAAATGAAGGCAATGATGTCAATTACAATGGTGATGATGATGGTATATTTTCAAATACAACACACACAAAACAAATCAAAATTAACTAAAATAAGACAAGAAAAACAATATTCTATATTAACATGTAAACAAACAATAACTATTATACACTACAAATAATTCACAACTAAAACGAAACAACCGGAACATTAACAACTAAAGAGAAGAAGGTATAGAAAGCACTAATTTAAAACAACTGACAAATGTGAGACATATATATGAAACAATAACAAAACGTAATACCTAACACCACATCTAAACAAAAATGAAATGTTCGCAATGCAAAAAAGGACTATCAGTATGAATGCGTCAAAGCGCTAAAATTCCTTAAATGCAAACCTCACATAAACCTATAGAAAATCCCCTTTCATCATACTTCCGAAGATGAATGAAAAAAAATGATACCTAAAAAAAAAAAAAAAATTGGTAACACTGAACATATAGAATAGAATAAAAGAAAAAAAAGCAAAGATGGAGCACGCTATGAAAGCACAAGATGCTTTAAACAAGCTGTTAAAATGAAACTAGACGTATCTTAAAATGCAGACTAAAGTATTTTGGTCTGAACACGGCCAAAAAAACAAGTGTATTTTTTTTGAAAAACCAAGTAGAGACAGACGGACCAACAGAAAATAATACACACTTGACTGAGATTTGACTGAAATTTGACTTTTAGTTTGAATTTGAAAAAATGTAGATGGGAAGTCCGCTGATTGGACAGAAATTTTATATTGTCGAACAAACAGTAGCGGCATTTGCCATTTTGATTAAGACTGTCCAGAGACACAGTTCGTTTATGATAGAAGTGTAAATCCCCAGGAAATATTATATATTCTAAGTGGGACGCCTTCATATAGCCAGCAGCTCAGCTGAGTTTTGCTATTTCAACATATCTGTGTTCTCAATTCTGAATTGTGAGTTTCTGATCTGGTGCTACGCTAGTGCCAGATTTCTTGTGTAGAAGTACACAAGTAGATGCCTGAGCAGCCTAACATTACTCCAGATATTGTGAGGAGTGGGCCACTGATATTCTGTACTGCATCTTCACAGACCAGATAAGTGAACCTGGTCTGCTGAGAATTCATCAACAGTCTCCACTATAAAACAAGAAATAACATTATATTATATAAACATAACTCATTCCATAATTTCAAGGACAATAAACATTACAACCGAGGTTGGGCATGATGACACCACCCCAACTAACCATCTAGTGCTAGTTCTCACAGACTCTATATTTTATGATTAATATTACCCAATGTACTAATATATTTATGTACACAATTTTCATTGTGATTATTCAATATATCTATATGCACTTTAATTGATAAAAACATATTGTTTCATATGTCCTGACCAGAAGAAACATTTGGTTCAGGACTAAATAAATTTAAAAAATTGTTAAACTTAAATTTTAAAAACCAGAGTTAGTTCAGTGTATTATAGAGTTTATTATTATTATTAGACTTATTAATTACATGTGTGTGTCTGTGTATTTTATTACCTACACATCACAATTCAGTACCCTAGACTTTTAACGTAGCTAACATTCATAATAGGAGAATAGGTCTGTTTGAGGTCGTAAGTGGTAGCAGAAAGGTCTTCTGTACTCACATAAACTTTTATCTCAGGAACCTTCACAGCTGACCTCATCCAGAACACTAGGTAACATAACAACCATACAATAACATCAAAAACCACTACATCTCTTTTGTGTGCTTTTTCTCTTTTAACACTGCATTGAGTCTGAATGGTGTGCCTACATCCTTCCTGATTCCTATCTTGTCCTGCTTCCTTGGATCCACTTTCTTCTGCTCTCTGTATATCTTGTTGTTAACTCTATGTTGTGGTACCGCAACTGTTTGTGTGCCCATACTCGTAGTTGTTTCTATTTGTGTACCAACACTGACCCTGTCTCTCTGTATGTTTTCCTGTTTCTGTACTTTTGTTCTAACTTGACTTGTCCATGGTCTATTCCTATTACCTTCTTTTGTTGTGACATTTTGATAGCAAGATCCTATTATCTTTCTCCACACTCCTAGTGGTTCTACCTCCATTTTTCAACCGTTCTGTGTTCTTATTTGGCACTTCTGTTGGTTACCAACATTTATGTTGTTTATTTCCAATATCCTTCCTTTCTTAATTTCTCCCACAAAATTCCTGACCGCTATTCTTGATCTTCAGGCTATCCCAATGTACTAACTCATTGTTGCTGTTGAAAGTCGGGAGTGTCCTGTCACTGTTATTACATGTCCTATGGTATCTCTGTTTATGCTGATATGTGTTATATTTCCATTTCTCCCGTTCGCATTCTGTACAGATGTTTCTCCTGTTATGTGCATGTTGTCTGTTCCTGTCTACAACTGAACCATCCCAATTCATCTTCCTATTTCTGTATTCTTGACATGTTTGTTGTTGCCGTCTTTTCTTGTCAAACCAACTTGCACGATGGTGTACTCTGGCCCATTTTCTATGGTATGGTTGGTGGTTATACTTGTACATAACATGTGCCCTTCCTATCATGTTCACTTGTGGTTGTCTTCCACTTGTACCAACATATCCTTGTCCTTCCTCTAATTTGACCCAAGATTGTGCTTGGTTAATTCTTATGTTTCTTACATTCTTTTTATCTTTTCTTCTGTCTTCCATCCGTTTCCCGTTGTAATATCCTATGTGTATTTGTTGTCGATATTTGTCCTGTACCATTCGTTCGGTAGTGTTAATACTCTTGTTTACTCTATGCCTCCTTTTGTTGAAACTATGCCACTGTTTCGGAGTCGTAGCTCTGTTGCTACTATTGTACTCTTTGGCCGTATACCATTTTGTACTCTCGTCTGGTTGTTGAGGCTCCTGCGGCCTATATCTGCATGAGTAAGACTTATGCCCAACTCTATTGCAAATATAACACACAGGTAGTCTGTGTTCTCCCCTTCTTGTTATATCAGGTGCATTTTTCCCTCTCCCTCTTTCTGACAGTCCTCTTCTTTGACAGAACCCTATCTCCATGGGCTCTTCTTCCCTTTGTTCATATGTCCTAGCTCTTACCAGTCTTAGGTCCAAACGCCTTCTGATATTTTCCTCTCCCACAGCCAGTGCGACTGCTTGTTTCAAACTCTGGGGATCTTTACGAATCAAGTGTAACTTTATCGGCGTTCCATCCAACCCATCTACAAATATGCCGACTAGTTCTTTTTCAACTTCTTGTTGATTTATGTCTTGACCCATGAAGGCCTCCTCTGCGAGGTTCAACAACCTGTCACTAAACATTTGCACTGATTCCTGAGGTTGTTGCTGTATTTGGCGGAGAAGTGTCCACGCATATGTGCTGTCTGTAATCTGAGAGTAAGCCTGAACAAGTTCTTTCCTTAGCTCCTCCCATGTTTCATTAGGGAACGTTTCTAAGCGTCTTCTTATAAAATCGGTCACTAATCCTTGCGAGGAAAGATATGCAACTTGTTTATAATCTGCCTGCTCCATATTGGCAGAAGTACCATATTTTTGAATATCTAAAAGCCATTGTCTGCATGACTTAGGGTCACCAGAGTAAGGCATTACTATGCTTCTAATATTTTGGAACCTAGCATTACCCTACATGGTTGCTAGGGTTCTAACAACTTGCTGTATAACAGCGACGTTCGGGTCAACATCCAGATTTGGCTGATGTTGCTGCATGATACAGGACCTGTAATTGTTAGTATAGTCAAATACCTGGAACAATTTTGTATTAGTTACCTGAAAACAAATCTAACCACTCTAATCAAGTCTAAAATATAATGATAAGATTTATATGTAATTTAAATATAAACAGATGTGAAATAATAATAAACAATACATAACTTATAATTAATTAATATCTAAATGATTTAAGTTAAGTAAACTAAAATGTTCGGTGCTATGCTCTTTCTTGCTTGTTTGGAATAGCTGTGTCTTGTTAATATAATATTTTTGTCTTGCACACGGTCTTGTCTATAGTTTTAACTACTTGCGCGCGATCGGCATGCCTTATTTTTTTGATTGTTGGTGCACATTGTAGGATCATCTTTCGTTGGTTCAGGGTGAGAAGAATTTAAGTAATCTCGTATCTTCAGAACGCAGGCCTTCTCTTCGTGTAATACTTGCCATGACAGGATGCAGGTCGTTGATTTGCTCCTTGATATACGACGTTCTTTCTGTGTACTTGAGTCTTAAAAAAGGATATTCTTCTTGTTTACGTAAATCTTTATGTGTCTCTATGTCACTGTCTGGTGTGGACTGGTCATTGGCATCATTTACTACCTGTTATCTGGCGGAGAATCACGATGCTGGTTTTCTTCCTTCTATTTACATATAATTGTTCATCAGCAAAATTTCTGTAATTAGTCTCTAGAACCACTTTTCGTTGCAATTTAAATTTGTGGGGTGCGGACTGGTCACTGGGTATCTTTTTACCACCACCTGTTATCTGTCTTCTTTTCCATTGTCCAGTTTAGGGCTGATTACAAGCACCATTTTCCACCACCATGTGGCCGTGATGGTGTGGTTGCTGTTGCATTTTTTTTAGTGTTCGTATAGTGTGTTCGTCTCACTACCCCAGAACAGTAGACAGTACAGTGCTGATGATGTTCAGTTATTTTACTCTGTATGATAGGACATCATACGAAAACACTGTTGGTGGGTGAAGAATCTCCATCTAAAGTACTGCAAGAAACCAAGTGGTAAATAACAAAGATGATGTTTAATTTCAGTAATCATCCAATAACAACAGTTCATTGAAATAAAACTGCTTCACGCCTAATTTTTCAACCTAGGCGGGTGATTCTCACAAAATACACAATGTCATAATCACAACTTATAATAACTTCTCTTCTCCCTTCTTTCAATCCTTCTATATGCACAGTCTACTATGTCTGTTGTATCTCATCTTAGAAAAACTTATGTAGCCGGGTTTTGTTACTTCAACTCATGATGAAAAACCCCTTTTGGTCTGATGAACTAGTTTTGAGGTATTTATTATAAAATAATTACTTGTCTGACTACCAGGGCTGTTTCGTTTATCTCAATTAATCACTGTTTACTGTTCTGACCTAGCTACTGTCTATCTTGCTAGTACATCTTCCTACATACCTGTACTGTTTTTGCAAAACAAACCTTGACAATCTTGTTAACTCAATTCTCACAAAAATGGCGATATCGTCTTTCTTTCTGCACGGCAAAATAACTTGCTATTAGCCTGTAACTACAGTATCAACCATCTCCAGTGGCTTGTTCGCCAAAATCGCGACTTCACAACCTTTTTTTATTTATTCTTCAGCCATCCCGTTGACCTACACTTAGCGCGCTCTTCCATTTTTTTTCTCCGCGTTCAAAATCCAACTCAGTGCGTTCCACAAAAATGTGTTCATCCATCAAAACCTTCTCGTGCGCACTTCTCCAGCCCAACTCTAAGTCAAACACTTTCATCTATCAAAACCGACTCCGGACCTTCCTCCCCTCGCTCAAAGCACCACTCCACTCATATCATCTCCCCCCAACCAAGACAAACAGCCTCCATACAAATCCAGTCATATTTTTCCAACCATTTCTCTACACTCTTTTTACTTTCCCAAAAACTCAATCACCGTTCACAAACAGCAAGAGCCTGTTCTCGATAACCAGAATCTAAATCACCTGATACAGTTACATCTCTCCAAGATTCGGAAGGTGTTAAAGGCAGCAGAGGAAAATTAAAAGAAATATCGCTTGCTGTAGAATCATCAGATTCCACAACAGCTGACAAAGTCTGTCGAACCGGTTCATCAGAAATACTGTCCAAGATAGGTTCTAACTCAGCAGGGCGCTCCACATACAATTTTAACATATTAATGTGAAATGTTTTAATTTTGCCTCTTATGTTAATGGCATAATCTACATCAGTTTTCTTCTCAACCACCTTAAAAAGGCCTGGCCAGGAAATTAGCAGTTTATTTTCCTTGGTCGGAAGAAGTAGCCATACTTGTTCTCCTGGTAAGAACGAACGTAATTTTTGAGATTGGTTGCAGCGCAATCTCGACCTGTGTGAAGCATTACGTATCATACCTGATGCATAAGTACATGCATCCACAAGGCGTTGTCTGAGATCAATGACCAGTTCATAGCTGGTGCGGACAGTAACATCCTCCACTGATCCCAACAACAAATCCTTGAGTATGTGCATAGGACCTCTAGGGTTGGCACCATATACCAACTCAAATGGCGAAAAGCCAGTGCTCTCATGGGGCACTTCTCTGTAAGCAAATAAGACTGCTGGTAACATTCGGTCCCAGTCACGATGACTTGTCTCGGTGACTTTGCCTAACAACTGCTTCAACGAGCCATTGAAACGCTCGCAAACGCCATTGCTTTCCGGATGGTATGGGCTTGTGAACGAATGCTTAATTGCTAACATGTTCTCAATATCTTTCATCATTTGAGACATAAATTGAGTACCACGATCTGATAAGATTTCATCAGGAAATCTTATGCGGCAAAAAATAATAAATAGAGCATCAGCGACAGCTGCTGAGGTGATAGTCTTCAATGGTATGGCTTCCGGCCAACGAGTACATAAGTCTATACACGTTAGGATATATCTCTATCCTCTATCTGACATGACTGACATAGGACAAACTATGTCAATTGCAAGCTTGGTGAAAGGCCATAATGGCACATCAGTGACTTGTAAGGGTGCAGCGTGGTGCTTGCCCCTACGTGCTACCTTTTGACAAGTTGTACATGACCTGAAGTATAGCTTTACGTCTCTGTTAACACAGGGCCAATAAAAATTTGAGGTGACACGAAACAGAGTACGCTTAATCCCCATATGACCAGCTAAAAGCGAGTCATGGGCAGTATTCAATACAATAGGTCTAAAACTCTTTGGAATAACTACCTGTCTCCTGACTAAAACATAGTTGTCAAAGCATCTAGTCAGTACTGAGATTTTAAATTCAAACCAATAACGTGAAGTTTTTGTCTTCTTCACATGCTTGCTCTCTGCTAGAGCAAACAATGGTTGCAAAGCAACATCTTCGCGCTGTGTGGCCGCGAACGACTGGGGGGAAACATTATGAACATTCTGAAGAGATGCTCTCTCACTAAATGTTATAGCTGGCTCTGCCTTTGATTCAGCAGCATGCTGGGCCCTAGTGACCACAGCGTTAGCCAACATTGGGTGAGATTCAACCTATTCATGTATCTCCTCTGGAGAGCAATCGTTAATACCTGGTACATTACCAAGAATAATGTCTGATACTGGTTGGTCAAGGACACATGCCCTTACCTTACTTGTAAAGAAGGGTGTGGCAATATCTATTTCTGCCACTGGGTAACACTCGATACTCCCTTCAAATGTTATGCACCTCACTGTTTTACCCGTAAAGGCAGATTCATCAATTAACGATCTACGGACTCCGACAGTGGTACAGCCAGAATCACGAAGAACACTTACATGCCTGTTATACAGGAAGCCAGTATATAATGTGAGGCGTCCCACGTTCTCACAAGATGACATAGCGGATAGAGCATGCCCGCAAATTAATCTGGGCTGTGAACCAGGTTGGAATAAAGATTTTCACCCATAACAATTTTCATCATTAAGTGAGCTAACAATACATGCATTGGCATGGTCTACTCCCTTCTCATCATTTTATTTTTAGCTACACATGCATTACCCATTTCATGATTGCTATTGTCATTATGCCCACAGTGTTTGTTAGTACTGTTTCCATAGTATTTCTTGTAAGGTCTATTCCTAGCACATGACCAACATCTGCCATTATTCCTGTTACCACTGTAGGATGCATTGTCTTGTGTAGGTCCATGATCCATCCGTTTGTGATGCATTTTCTCACCACGGCTAGAATTGTGCCGCCACTGACCTTGGTTTGAATAACCATAGTCTCGCCTCTGTGAGAAGTTAGAAGGTGACCTCTGCCTTGGGAAGTTATATTTTTTCCGGTAGTTGGATCTATAGCTTTGCCTTACTCTGCTGTCCACACTCTGTGATCGAGGTCTATGACCACCATCTCTAAAGTCATGACGAGCCACACATACTGGGAGTGCGTCCTTTATAGTTGGTTTGTGAACCTCTTTATCTGGGTGAGCTGTCATATATTGTCTCCCAAGTATCTCCATTGCCTCAAGATCTTTCGGTTTTCTTTCTTGAAAAAATGAGGCAAGATCGGGGCTACATGCCAACAACACCTTGTCACGTAACATTAGATCAAGTAAGCCAGTGAAGGTCTTATCAATTCCGGACAATTCTATAAATCTTTTAGAATATAATTTTATTAATGAGATAAATTCTCCAAAGTCAGCTTTCCTGCTAGGCAGACAGGAATGAAATTTATCACAGAATCCTGCTTCCGTAAGCTGAAATTTACGTAGCAATGTCTCCTTGACAACATCGTAGTCTTCTCTACTACTGCTGTCCAGAGCAATATAAGCCTGTAGAGCGTCCGCTGTAAAAAAATCGCATAATGTTGCACTCCATTGACCCTTGGGGATCTTTAACGCACTGACCTTGAGCTTAAAACGTTGTAAGAAACTATCGATGCAGTCGCTTTGTTGGTTAAAATTAGGCAATCGTATCCGGATTGTGGTCACAGGTGCACTAGATGATGTCTTTGGAGCGTCCAACTCCACTTTCTTTAAGGCGACAGAAACATCTACATTTTTCTGAATACGCAATTTCTCTATCTCCATGTCTATTTTTAATTTTTCTAGTGCAAGAGCTTGTGCATGATCTTTTTCTTTCTCTTCCATCTTTATTCGCTCCAGTTTCTTTTTTTGTTCTAGGTCTAACTTGTCCTTCTCTAAATCGTGTGCCTTTTTCTTCTCATCATGTTCTAACTGAAGACGTTTTAATTCACGTTCATTCTGCCTTTCAATTCTAGCATTATAGTTGTCAAATTGTGTGGTAGCAAACGTCTCTAGTTCCGCTCCTGATTTATTAAATTTAATCCCAATTTCTATAAAGTCCTGAAACGACGACATGGTTTTGTCCCAGAAACCCCTTTCTGTTCAAAATATAGTGATATTTTTAATGATGAACAATACAAACCCAATACATATGCAAGTCCTACAAAACCACCAAGGACATAATTAAAATGTGTTAAATTATGGTGATATTGTTAATGAACACTGCAGTGCTCAATACATGTTATAATAAAAGAAAAAAAGTATGCAAAATTATGCCATGTATATCAATAGGTGCAGACAAATTTACAATGAAAAAATGAAGGCAATGATGTCAATTACAATGGTGATGATGATGGTATATTTTCAAATACAACACACACAAAACAAATCAAAATTAACTAAAATAAGACAAGAAAAACAATATTCTATATTAACATGTAAACAAACAATAACTATTATACACTACAAATAATTCACAACTAAAACGAAACAACCGGAACATTAACAACTAAAGAGAAGAAGGTATAGAAAGCACTATTACAACAACTGACAATGTGAGACATATATATGAAACAATAACAAAACGTAATACCTAACACCACATCTAAACAAAAATGAAATGTTCGCAATGCAAAAAAGGACTATCAGTATGAATGCGTCAAAGCGCTAAAATTCCTTAAATGCAAACCTCACATAAACCTATAGAAAATCCCCTTTCATCATTCTTCCGAAGATGAATGAAAAAAAATGATACCTAAAAAAAAAAAAAAAAAAAATTGGTAACACTGAACATATAGAATAGAATAAAAGAAAAAAAAGCAAAGATGGAGCACGCTATGAAAGCACAAGATGCTTTAAACAAGCTGTTAAAATAAAACTAGACGTATCTTAAAATGCAGACTAAAGTATTTTGGTCTGAACACGGCTTAACGTTGTCAACACTCTCTCGCATGAATCAGGAACACTGAGCCAAAATAGAAACTATAGTTCTGAAAACTTGTTTGATAATATGTCATCTGGTCGAACTGTTTTATTTATTTCTTAATAATAAGGTCCATAAAGTTTCTTTTATAGATTTATAAATGTTTGTACAAAGTATTGGTCTCTGAAAGCCTTCAATGTTTTTGGAAAAATAGGTACTCCGTTTGTCTTTGAAATATTCCATAAACAGAAATCAATAAGAGCGTGTTTGTTGACCTAAATTCCTGCTGCCGTTAAAGGTCACGGGGCGTGGCTAATTTGCCGCTGTGCGTCGAAAAGTTTCGCTTGCACGGAAAGTTTATTTGCCCGATTGCTGGTTTCACCGCAGTGTTTGCAAAAAGGTTCGTTTGCAAGAAAGTTCATTTACACGAACAAAAAGTCATTGTTATACAGCACAGTTCTTCAAAATAGCTTAAAACACGTTGCATTAAAAGCGCATCTGAACTCTTGTTTCATGTTCAATCATGTTATAGTTCAATTGATGCAAATGCATTTTAGATAAACTTGGTGCACATAATTAATTCAGGCATAAAAATTTGCGAGGCACATGGCTTGGCTACCCATCTGTTGAGGGAGGTTTATTTTTGTGCTTATTCCTGCCTTTTGCTTTTGCACGACTGTTTATTAGTATCCAATATGGATAGGAATGTAATGTCCAGGGTTCTCTCTTTACGTGCCTGGCAAATGAGTATTAACTTACTTTGTGCACACATCTCTTTCTCCAACGAAAGTAATAACAGCTGAGTGACGGTTTGTAACTTTAATACACATGACGAAACTTCACAATAGACCAATTGATGTGGTCAGGCAATTAGAACATAATCAAGAGTAATAATAATAATAATAGTCACTCATTTGCATGAACAATCATGAATGTTAAATATGACATACTGTTGTATACTTCCATATAAAACAGGAATATACATTAGGGCTATCCACACACGCCCAAACACACATCTGTACCGCCTAACGGCTGGTCACTCAATGCCCCCCTTCGCTGCTAACTCTCTCTCGTTTTTACCTGTCTCATTAGCAATACTTCCCAGCCGGTCTCATCACGTGACATAGAGTGGCTATTGGGTGAACTCGGCATAAACTAATGCATTTTATACACCCAACACATTAATAGACTGGATTGCCCTAGGTAAATTTCCGGTGTTATGTATTGCGGGTCGTGCTAATAACCCCTGTCATCGAAGCATCAATGTGTGGTGCTTAGCTGGCAGGGAGGAAAGTGTGATTTGCTTCCATAGCTAGGCGGGGGTGCCGCACGGAAGGTACTGGGTTCGATTCCCCGGTAAGCCACTCACATCTGTTGTTTTTCTGTTGTATAGTTTAGTTTTCTTTATTATTGACGTGCCTGAAAATATACCGTTATATGTGTGTGTAATATTTAGTTAGCAGTGTCATGAATGACGTCATATTAGTCGCCTGAGTGATAGAGTGGTTATTAGAGAGCTTGGATCTCTGGACAAATGTACGGGGTTCGAAACCAGGTAACGACTAGCTCCACTCTACCCAGCTACAAATTGGTATATGACGCTCTTGAGTTATAGAGGGCAAAGGCAGCGAGGAAAGTAACCAGACATCCTACCTCACAAAGCTGAAAGACTTTTTGTCAATTTGATGTTACATTTTTTTACTGCAAGCTATAAACACCTTGAAAAATTAGTTCTGGCTATGTAGTGCATTAAAAGCGAGTATTTAAAATATTTTTTTATTTTGTTCTTTTTAGTGTGTTTTTTTTTAAATTGAAGTCAAATGTAATCGATTAGCTAATGACATCTTCAGTTTGCGATAATCGAGTCCAGAGTACAGGAGGCGGATTTCATTATTCAGTATATTACACGGAAAGATAATATTTTTGTTCTTTTATATTGAAAAGAGTTGTAAATTACATTTTTTAAATGTATTTGTCAGTTGTGTGTATTTTTGTATGTCTGTGCATGGGCGTGCGATAGTGTGTGTGTGTTTGTGGAAACGGGGTGGGGGGGGGGAGTTTCAACATTTCTCTCAAGAGAGACAATCTTGTTGGAAAGAATACATCTAGATTATTTGCAACTATCGCTCATTTCCGTGTATATACAATACAAAAAATAATGATTTTTATTTTTTATTTTATTCATTTTATTATGTTTACGACTGATTATTTTATTGTCATGGGTAATACACAACTATGCCAAGTTTCAGAGCTATTGCTCATCTGGAAGTGATTGAAAAATCGATTGCAAGATTTGAAGGTGACAAGAGAGAGACATCCAAGGCAAGTTAAAGAAAAGCGTGTAATAAATAAAAAGCCTTAGCAAATTGAAGTAGAACAATATAATCCAATATGACATCCATTTCCACGGCAACCAATGATGCAATACAATCAAACTCTTCATTATACGTAACTGTCATTGATGTAGGTTAAGTCTGTGCATTTTCATTGAAATCATGTTATTATTTTACTGCAGCCACCCCCACCCCCCCCCCCCCCCCCCCCCCCCCCCACCCCCCCCCCCCCCCTCCCCCCCCCCCCCCTTTTTCCCCTCTTTTTTTTCTAAACATCTTTGTTTCAACTTCTCTGTCAAGTTGTCAATTTTCTGTAAAAGTGCTTTCAAAGTATTTGAACTCCGGAATCTATGTAAGCTTGATGCTATTAACGCAGTGTTTCTCAAGCGGTGTAAACACTGTATTAACGTTTGTGTTAAGTGGGTCTAGGAATCTCCCGGTCTTCATAGTTTGTCTTCTATTTGTTAACCTTCATGTTAGTAAATAATACACACAACTAGGTATCTTGCAGGAGGGATCTGGTGACTGAGGACTCGAACCCAGAACCGTTTGTCGGAACCACCTCTTCGCTACGAGAGTGGACATTAAAACGACCGCCCAACGTAACTAGGTAATTATTCTTGATTTATTATACTCTTCATGTTGTATCTTGAAGAACGTAGCAATAATGGTTATTTTATTTATTTAAATATAAAATCTGGCCTCGTTTTGGCGAGGCGCGTCGCGTTTAACCCTAGTCGGTTATATTAGGGCGCGTGTCCATGTATAAAAGACCTTTAGTTCTGGTTACGTAACCTTAATAGTTATCTCCAAACACAAAATATGAATGAAGTCTTACTTTAGGACAAGACAAAGAAACGAAATATGTTAGGGCCACGATGTCTTCATTGGAACAAACACATAACAAGTAGTAAAGACAAGAAAGTAAGAATTAATCTAAATAACATTTTTGATATTAGATAACAAACGTCAGAAAGGATGTTGTTGTTACTAAGAAAAATGCAAGTCTGAAATTCTACTAAACATATTAAAAACTAGGAAGGAATGTAAAAACCAGGAGTAGGAAAGCAGAAAAAGACAATAAATAGAACTCGCTTGATTCAACAGCAATAAGATAGAAGGAAAAAAAATACGATCGAATATACCAAAAAAAAAAACAAAACAAAGTACAACAAACAAATGTGTAATTAATAATAATAATATAAAAATAAATAGTGTGGTGGGTTTAGATGTTAAGAAGAATGGTATGCATATAGTTGTACTTGAGTGAGGTCAACTGTGAAGGTCCCTGAGGTAAACAATGGACAACTGTGTTACAGAGAACCTTTCTTGAAACCACCTTTCGATCTCACTCTAAGTTATATTCTTTCTTGACTAACGTGACTGAAAGCTACGTACAGTGTCTAGGGTAATGTAAGAGTGATGTTATAAGAATTCAATACAAACACATACACATACAGATATTAAATGCTATTATGAACTAAACTAACACCAGTGAATAAATTTTATAGTTTTGAATTTCTTTTTTCAAATTTATTTGTCCTGAACCTAAATTTGTTTTGGTTCAGGACCACAACTCAGTTGAATCACAATATATATATATACAAATATCAATATATTTACATAAATAGGACCATGTGTCCAAAGCACATTGTTACAAATAAAATTTTCAAATATTATTTCTTAATCTATGATAACTTCTGGTATTAGGAGACAGGTTGGGAATTTATCATCATTCCATTGTTCTTTTGTTAATCATCTCACTGTTTATTTTAGTCACTTTTGATGGAACTGTATTTATTATAATGGAGATCTGTTCAAAGTTTATTATGATAAGTTGTCCCAGGCCAGATAGTGGGACTTATCTGAACCCAGGAATCACAGCAGTTGTAGTAGGTTCGGCCACAAGCCACAGTCTCCTCTGGTCTTTCAAATGTTTGAGTATAGAAATAGTACCAGGGACGTCTCACAGTAGTGTAGGCTTTCTTAATCAGAAGATCTACTGACACCAGACAAGTGCCAGCATAACCCCTGCAAATGAAAGTTATGTGCCTGTCTCAACATCACTTCAATTCCACCAAATTCACAAATAATAATACAATTCAACAAAAGAACCTGGTCAGTTCCTCCTGACCAACCCTGCTCCTCCACTCTACTTTGATGGAACAATTTATACCAGTTTCTCATCTTTTCCCTAATGGCTGTTACGCCTCTGCCATTTGCACTGATCTTTTTCTATGAAATATGATGGGTGATATGATTCATGATGCCCCCTGCATGTTCTTTGGTATCTACCTCTCTCTGGTAGCTTACATATAATGGATACCTTATAGGCCCTGACAGTGGTTGCTGGGGACCTATGTACTGACTAATCATGATGGCTTTTCATCTAACATTTGCTCACATTCACATTTATTTTAAATAAAAGATAATTAATGTATAAAAGACCTTTAGTTCTGGTTACGTAACCTTAATAGTTATCTCCAAACACAAAATATGAATGAAGTCTTACTTTAGGACAAGATAAAGAAACGAAATATGTTAGGGCCACGATGTCTTCATTGGAACAAACACATAACAAGTAGTAAAGACAAGAAAGTAAGAATTAATCTAAATAACATTTTTGATATTAGATAACAAGTTTCAATGAAAAACACACAAGTTATACGTTGACTGGCAATAGAATTACACATATGTTCCTTCTGCCCTGTCCAGACTGCTGAGATAGATATATTCTACAGCAATGCTGCTCTCAACGCACCTTGCTTCAACTACAGTTTTGAAAAAAATGGCGACAAAGCCTTATAATTTTAAACGCAGCTTTGGTAAGCTGGCCAATGATTTTCCATCTCTCAATTGTAAATAAAGTCTTTCAAAATAAAATTCAACTGTTCCTACGTTACTCGGTTAGTATATTTTTAGTTTTGAGGTCGGCCAATAATATTTCGCCTTCCTTCAAATTTCATCCAATCCAATTCACCGTACCATCTTAGTCTTTATTTCCCCAAAGCTTTTTCAAAAGTATGCCAAAAAAAAAATCAAGCAGGCATGACTTGTCCTGACAGTCTGTCCAATCCTCTATAGTATTATTACCAATATTTGGTTATTTAATGGACTATTTGTGTAACTAACAACCTATTCTTGCTCAGGAAGTCCTACGGCACACGAATATATAATTTTTATGGGGATAGGTGACTTGGTTTAGAATTCCATATTTTTTCTATAATATCCAACCTATTCATGTCTTTTTGCACTAATTTCAAGCTAATTACGAGAGTCTCTCGTAGTACGTGAGAATTACGTCATAAATGCTGTCTGCATGACCCAATTCCCGAACATTTTTTTAACTTTTATATCGTATTTTGAAAATCACCTACGGCAAAGCTTGCGAGGTGGTTTTATTTTTAGAAACAATGCGAGACGCGGTTAGCATTTGCCATTTATCCTTTCCCCTCCCCTCTCTCTCTACACAATGTATTCTAGGCAAATACTCCGTTTGAACTTGGAAAAGTGGTACGTTTATTGTCAAGGACGAATTTGAAAAGTGGGTACCTTTTATTAGGTTATACTGCGTTATCAACTAATACGCTGAAGGCGGGGGTGATGAAGACAATTCTCTACCAAATTTTTTAGTTCTATCTTATTCTTGACTTTATTCTCTATACAGTTATATTCTAATTTAGATATTGTATTTAGAATTTCATCACAAATAGTGACAAAGGGAGAAAATAAACGAAATTTGGGGGAAATGTGTGTGTATGTGTGTCTGTGTGTGCGCGCACGCGCGCGCGCGTCAAAATAGAATAATAGAACAAACACAAATTACGCGTGTGTGTATATGTAATAAAACATAAACAGATAAATAAAAAAAGTATAAAACTAAATTATTTTAACAATTAATACACAAGGCTATCTCAGACAATGGAGTGTTTGATGTTGTTCAAACCATGGGTATTAACTTTATCCACCCCAAGAGCCCGACTGATTATATTCAAATTTCCTCATGTCCGTACTTTATTAGATATGGACTCTTCCGGTTCCTGTCCAATATGTCGGACATTATTTTTTGACGTTGGTGATTCTCTACATGTTTTTCTAGAATCCAGTCAGTCAGTGAGACCACACTGCTGCCTTGCAGGTAGACTGGGGACAGTCACAGGCTAATGTAGGCAACCCGAAATAAATGCCCGTTGAAATCGGATGTATTGGGCCACAGGCCTAACGAAACAGTACAACGTACGCCGCTCCATGATGACGTCATTACACCGAAAGCAAATTGATAATAACTCCGTAGCGTTCCGCTGGGCTACACAGAGGCAAAAGGCTAGAATTGATGACAAAGCTCACAAAACACTCAGCATTCTGCAGTGGAATGCGGAAGGAGTTCGTAACAAAAAAGTTCCTTTAACAAACCGACTATACGCAGAAAATATAGATGTTGCAAGCATTCAAGAGACTCACCTCAACAACAACCACAGATTTTCAGTTAGAGGATACCAGGCCTTCCGACTAGACCGAGAAGGACACAAAGGAGGTGTTCTGATACTCACGCGAAATTCTCTACCAAGCAGCGAAGTATCCGTGAACCTCAGAAATCAGTCTGAAATAATTGGGGTGGACAAAACAATCAATGAAACGTGCATCCGTATTTACAATCTGTACGGCCCACCAAACAAGGATCTGTCACTTTCCTGCATGGAAATAAAGGACTCAAATTGCGTAGTGGTAGGAGATTTCAATAGCCATTCTGAAAGATGGGGATACCCAGATACAGACAACAGAGGAGACGAAGTGGAGGACTGGGAAAAAGATACAAATCTTCACCTAATCAACAGTCCCGATGACAACCCCAGTTTTTACTCCAGAAGATGGCACACTACTTCCACTCCAGATCTAGCCTTTTCTACAGGAGATATCAGACATAAAATAGACAGACATGTGCTTGATCAGCTAGCAGGTAGTGACCATAAACCAATAAAACTGGTCATAAATATGGAATTTATTCCGCAGGAAGAAAAACTACTTCCTCGATGGAACTACAAACGAGCTGACTGGGACAAGTTTTCAATGTTGTCAGACAGGTTTTGTGAAACCATTAATAGACGGCACGGCAATATGAAAACGATGGTCGAAAGCCTAATCAGATCCATACTACAAGCAGCCACTGATTCCATTCCCAGAGGGGCAAGACAAAATTACAAACCTTACTGGACTGAAGAACTTCAAAGGCTTGAAGATGAAGTAACAGAGGTCAGAAACACAGCAGAAAGAGAACAAACAACTGTAGCAAACATATTACTCAAAGCCACCACTGCAAAATACCGAAAAACATTAAATAAAACAACAAGAGACTGCTGTAAAGAAAAAACAGAAAATCTAAACTTAGATAAAGACGGAAATAAGCTATGGAAACTAGTTAGAGCCTTGAACAACGAAGGATCTCATTTTAAAAAATCGCACTGAAACACGGCGACAATATGCTGATAGGAAAAAAAGCTGCAAATGCATTTATAGAATACTTTGCTAGCGCAAATCACATTGATGTCCCCGCTGACAGGAAGAAAATCGTCACAGATGAACAGTTGATTCATGACAACACACAGACTGCACCTGAAGAGCATATGATGACAAATTTGATAATGGCAGAAATGGAAGAGGCAATAAAGTCACTAAAGAAAAAGAAGTCAACTGGAAAAGATGGAATAACAATGAAATGTTAATAGGTCTCGGCACAAGGGCAAAAAAGAAGCTTCTGGCAGTACTTAACTACAGTTGGAAAAGAGGAATTGTCCCGCAGGCATGGAAAGAAGCTATACTGATACCTATACCAAAGAAAGACAAGGACCCGAAAGAACCAAATGGTTACAGACCGATCAGCCTACTAAGCTGTGTAGGAAAACTGATGGAGCGCATGATAAATACCAGACTGATGTGGCACCTGGAAAGCAAACACCTATTAAACCATCAACAAGCAGGATTCAGACAACACAGATCCACTGAGGATCAAATCACATATATAGCTCAGGAAATCGAAGATGCCTTCCACGAAAAAAACACACGCTAGTGGTTTGGGTAGATTTAGAAAAAGCTTTCGATACAGTATGGAAAGAATGGATTGAAAGTCAAACTTCAGAGAAGTGGTGTATGTGGGCGAATGTACAAATGGATTGGTCACTACCTGGAAAATAGAACTGCCAGAGTACAGCTGCAAGGACAGACTAGTAAAAAGTTTATATTAGAGCAGGGTGTCCCACAAGGGGGAGTCCTGTCACCTACACTGTTCCTTGCATACATAAATGATATAACTGACAATATTCAACAAATAGCACACAATGCTTCCTTTGCAGATGACTTAGCGTTGTGGATCGCTGAAGAACGTATCACTACTGCAAACATTCTGATGCAGCAAGCACTAACATCACTGGAAGAGTGGGCCAAAACATGGCTCATGAAGATTAATGAAGAGAAAACAACGTACACTGTATTTTCCCTCTCAACTAGACCTCAGAGCTTCAAACTAGTACTAAACGGAGTAAATCTTCATTTAAATGAAAATCCGAACGGCTAGGCATTATTTTTGATCGCCGTCTGACTTGGAAAAAACAGGTTGCCAGAAATCGAATGAGAGCAAGACAAAGAATGGCAATTATGAAAAAACTTGCTGGAACAACTTGGGGTGCAGATGAGAAAGTGCTTAAGACGTTGTACACAGGGCGAGTGAGGTCAGTTCTTGAATATGGCATGGCAGCATGGGCAACAGCAGCTAAGACAAACTTCGATAAAATTAGCAGACTCCAAAATCAAGCAATGAGAATTATAACGGGAGGCATGAAGTCAACACCTATAAAAGAACTCGAAAAGATTACATGCCTCCAGCCAATGACAGATAGAAGAGACTGCAGGGCTCAACAACAGGCCGAAAAATTCAAAAGACTAACAGACCACCCAATGTGCCATAGAATAAATGCTCTCAGAAGGCAAAGACTCAAACGAAGTAATTTTGTAGAATCAACCAAACCACAAATGAGAGCAGTATCCATAGATGAAATATCCACTGTTAAACCCATCTACACTGCACACAAGCTTCCAGTTTGGAAACAAAATCGTTTCCCTAAAATGATAGAAAACATTCCTGGAATTGAAAGTAAAAAGAGCCAAACTGCAACAGATAGAAAATCCATAACGACAAAATACATAGAGAAACATTATCCACGCAACACCTGGACCCATGCATACACAGATGGATCAGCAACAAATGCAACAGAAAATGGAGGTGGGGGTGTCTTTCAGACCTTAAGCACTGATGCAGAAAAAAGGCTGTCAGTGGCGACAGGACGATTCTCCAGCAACTTCAGAGCAGAGGCAGAGGCCTTGAAAACTGCAGCAGAGGTTATATTGACAGAAGAAACGGCAGAGAGACAAGTTGCTTTCTTTACTGATGCACAGTCAGTAATTGCAACGTTGAAAAGACAAAATAATACAGACCTGGATGATCTCAGAGAAGTTCTCCACAAACTTTGTCAACGATTCAAAAGTGTTGTGATCCAGTGGATCCCATCTCATTGTAACATCGCCGGCAATGAAGAGGCTGACAGAATGGCAAAAGAAGGTTCACATCTACCTCAGCCTGATGCAAGCATAACTTTTGAGGAGGCAAAGAGTTTTATCAGAATAAGTTACAGAAACAAATGGAATGTAGAACATCCAGGGCACACACAGAATGATGCTTACTACCAGCTCCACAGAAGAGAACAAGTGGTAATCTTCAGACTCCGCACTGGCCACAACAGATTGAGATACCATCTATTCAACAAGCTAAAGATAGGAACTACCGATCAGTGTAACTGTGGCACTGATAAAATGACTGCTGAACATCTGCTTCAAAGTTGCCCCTTATATGTGGTACAGAGAATGTGCATATGGCCGACGCCAGCTCCTTTCGTGGAAAAGCTTTACGGGGATTCAAATAGCCTCAGACTGACTACTGCTTTCTTTGAGAACATTCAAGTGGACGTCTGAGAGTGTACGAAGAAGAAGAAGAAGAATTAGATATAAAACAAAATTTATTATTGTATTTAAAAACTTGAACCACTTCAAAATAATCTATGAATTTACATCAATGTTAATATGTATGACCAGATATTGTTCCATAAACATACGTAGTTGCTGCATGTTATGGAACATATGTGAAAAAGTTAGCATCCGTTTTGGTACATGGTTAAAACCTAGAAAGTGCCTGAGACAGAAAGATTTAAGGCATACTGGGAGAAAAATTAACCGATTCTCCAGATCAGACCACTATAGTCATCATGGCAACATGATCTGATCACAGTGACCTGAATGTCAAAGGCACATAAGTGATCACAGCTTTTAAAATTGTGGGCGCAGGTGTTAAGGCTAACAGGATGTTGTCATAAAGATGTTGACAAAGCTACGTTTTTTTTTTAATATCAGTTTCGCTAATGTACGTTTTGTGGTATCGTGTACAAATAATGAGTCAGCCATAAGTTTCTCAACCTTTCACAATTTTATGAATGAAGAAATGCGTAGTAATCGTATTGTTGATCACAATCGCCATCACTGCACTCCGGGAAAACCCATAAATGTTCAGTCTCCCTGCAAGTGTAGAAGGGTACGAATGATAACTGTTCCTGTAGCTCTGATTGTATTCTTGGCCTCTCATACGTCCATCTCAGCTAGTCTTGCGGTTGATTCACAATTCCAGCAATCTTAGCCTTGTGATTCATCCAGTGCAGTGTCGTTCTCAAGCAGACGATCATCAGTTGCTCTCTGTATCTCTCCCTTACCCATATCCAGTGTCCTAACTATGGTGCTCTCGAAGCTAATCTGTCAGCTCAGTCATTCCCACGTACCCCTGTATGACCAGGACTGTAGATCCACACCAGTTTATGAAAATTCGAGGCTTCTATCGATGCTTTCCATTCATGCCATAGCCATCCATTTGGAAACTTTCGATGGATGGGCTGAGAGCCCAACACAATAACTGTCCTGGCTGTTGCGTCAATATGTGCCTCTATGTCCATTCTCATGCTGGATGTTGTTGTCCTATAAGTCCTGCTTTCTTCGGCGACGACCCTGCCCTTTGCTCTAGCCAAGAAGCCCCATCCTGATTTCTCAACACGGATTACAGACTCATCAATGTACGCATTGACATACCATCCCCGGCATGATCACTTATTAGCTGATTAATTTCCAACTCTGCTTTCCCATTGCCCCTATCTCTGCACTTCCTGCTAAGGTAATGACTTCATGGTAGTTTTCCCAGCTCTGACCTGATTTACTCCAACTCTTCCCCCCTTGGATATATATTCAGCTGGGGTCACCTGCATAATCGTAGCCTTGGCCTGTGACATCCCTCTCTTTATTCATGTTCCTTTGATGTCAGCTAGGTTCACATGCAGAGCGTTGTTCTTTGTTTGTGGTTATCTGCATATAGCTTGTTGCCTGGCCATCGCATATCTGATCTAATAGTAGTGGATTATCATAATCAAGTTGTGTTTGTGTTTTTTTTTCAACATACCCTAAAAATATAAAATACAACATTTTATATTATTTAGTAATCTATTACTCCATTAATGTCAGACTTTCCTTAATGAACTATTACGTTTCAGATAGATAAGAAAACGGGGTCCAGTCACATGACCTGAGAGATCTCATGATTAAACTCCAACAGATTGTTTTATGGGGATATTTAAAGGGCGAGATATATATGGCTGGAAACGGTTTTTGATTAAAAGACCTACCTCGTTTTGGCAAGGCGTGTCCCGTTCAACCCTGACACATGGTCCGTCGGTTATATTAGGGCATTTTTGGTGGCTGGATGCTCTACTTCCCATTTGTTCCTGTATCTCAGTGGTTCCCAAAGTGGGCGGTACCACCCCCCCTGGGGGCTTTGGAAGGATCCAAGGGGGCGATACGGAAAAAATGGGCCAGAGGGGGTCGTTCAGTAGTAAGCAGTGGGCGTTTAATAGTAAGGGGGTTCAGGATTTCACAAGCTAAATTCAGTACGTGCGGGGGAGAAAGGAATTGTGGATTTGAGAGACATCATCAGTGAAGCGGGGACGATGTGGATGGTTGTATTACTAGGATCATTAAGCAGGGCATAGTTTCGTCTATGCGTGTCATTCTGAGCTCAGGTAACCATCGCTGACCATAAACGGTAATAGGGAACTGCTAGGAAAGGGGGGTTAACCAAACACCTATTGTCCTTTCGTTCACTCCTGAAGGAAGAGAAATGATCCGTGCCGATGGCATGGACGAAATTAGATACATGCTGGTGATTCAGAAAGTACCAACTTTGCTGTGTTGGGGAATTTATTGTCTCAGTATTTGCGGGGGCTAGTGGTAACTAGATATTGGTGAGAAACTGAATGTTGTGAACAGATTCACATACCTTGGTAGCACACTTTCCCAGAACATCGTCATTGATGATGAGGTAAAAACCAGGATCTCCAAAGCCAGCAGCACATTTGGCACACTATACACCAACGTGTGGCATCGAAGTGGCATTAGTCTACAGACAAAGCTGAAGGTGTACAGAGCTGCGGTGCTTCCAGTGCTGCTTTATGCACGTGAAACATGACCTGTATACAAGCGCCACGTAAAGAAGCTAAACCACCTCGAGACAGTCTGTTTCAGGAAGGTAATGAACATCAAATGGCAAGACACGATCCCGGATACCGCCGTTCTTGACAGAGCTGGTATCCCTAGCATCGATACTATTCTGATGCAGTCACAGATTCGCTGGGCAAGTCATGTAGTCCGCATGCCAGACCATCGACTGCCAACGATACTCTTTTATGGTGAGATGCAGAAGGGTAAACGCTCCCATAGTGGGCAAAAGAAGCTCTTCAAAGACACATTAAAGACGTCATTGAAAACCTTTGACATAAACCCTGACATATGGGAAGCTGCTGCGCAAGACCGAACTGCTTGGCGTATATCTCTTCGTAAAGGTGCAGCGGCATGCGAATCATCCAGAAGAGCAGCAGCGGAACAGCGGAGACAAGCTAGAAAAGATTGTGTAATAAAACTTTCACATGAAGCAAACATTCCCTGCCCACACTGTCCGAGATCTTTCAAGGCCCGCATCGGGCTCATCAGTCACCTTCGTACCCATAGACTAATCTAACATATTCCTAATAATTGGATGAACAGTGATCGTAATAACCCGTGATGGACGAACAACATAAACAGATATTCGCATATTGGTAATAAATAAGAGAAAAAGGTTCAAGGGAGCAAGTTTTTAACGGTACTTGGCAGTAGAAATCAGTCTTTGAACCTCTGAACCGGCTTTCCTACCTTACATTCAGACTTTTATAAATCGACTGGCGCGTTGTACGTGTCCCGTCTATTTCAACTTTGTGCTGGCTATGAGCAAAACCAACAAACTTTCTCAGCTGTTCTTGTGAACAGTGGTTTCAAATAAGCGTGTACCGGGTATCAAACAATTTCACCCTGTCGATAAGATAAGTTTTCTTACTTATATTTTTTGTTTGTTTGCACAGAGCAAGCATCTGTTTTGCTAACATTAATTATTAATTAAGCAGATATATTTTGATACAGATTTGACGTATATTGAATATTGCTGTTCAATAGATAATATTACATCCTTTTAATTTGTTACCGGGATCTCCACGCTTTGCAGTTAGGCTACTGTCTCCCAATTTTTAAATCTTAAGACCTATCAATAAAGTACGTTATTTTATATTTTGTTCATATTAAATAATTATTATTTTACTTTATGAAATTATTATTGGGTTACTTCAGTGATGGTGTGGCTGTTGCTAATTGCTTTTTTTCTGATTGTTGTATTTTTCTAATTTATTTATGGCTGTGGTTAAGAAACCTTATACGGTACAATAGAAGAGTAAACTGGTAACAACATCTGTGTCAACATTTTTGTAAAGCCACTTTTAAATCAGTTTTTGACGAACGTTTTTCTATCTGCAAAATTGTAAAATCAATTCTTTGTTCCAGAATTCAGAACAAATATGGCAAAAGCAGAACAAACCAAAAAGAAAAGCAGAAAATACAGCGTGGAATATCCGAAATATGGATTTATTCTAGCACTAAATAACCAACAACTGCCAATGTGTCTATTATGTGAGAGGGCCTTTTCAAATGCGGCGATGAAACCTTCCAGACTACTTGAACATTTGAAAAAAATTCACCCAGATAAAACAGATAAAAGTTTGACATATTTTCAGTCACTTCGTGAAAACTTTCAGAAACGTAAAATTGTCCGTGACATGTTTGTCAACACTTCACAACAAAAGCTGTGATGGTTTGCGAGCTTCATACAAAATTTCATTGCTGATAGCTAAATCTGGAAAGTCTCACACAATCGCAGAAAATTTGATTTTGCCAGCTATAAGGGAGTTTGTAAGTACAGTTATGCATATGTCACTTGAAAAAATAATTAAAGCAATTCCGCTCAGTAATACCTCTGTTCAAAGAAGAATAGATGAAATGGCTGAAAATGTTGAAAATACATTGTGCAACATACTTAGGACAACAGAATTTGCATTGCAGTTGGATGAGTCAACTTTGCCAGGCAACGAATCTTTGCTTCTTCCCTATGTCCGCTTCGTAAAACTTGGTTCAAGAGTTGTTATTTGCTAAGCAACTAGTAACTGATACAAAAGGAGAGTCAATATTTCGTGTAGTAGATAAATTTTTCAAAGAGAAGGACATTCCGCTTACTAACTTTCTTACTTGTGCAACAGATGGGACACCATCAATGATAGGTTGGTACCGCGGGTTTATCACTTTGTTAAAAGAAGCTGTACCTGATATATTTACAATACACTGTGTAATTCACAGACAACATCTTGTAGCAAAAAATCTAAGTGATCGGCTTCACAAATCATTAAATACTGGTATCACATCGATTAAAATAATTATGTCCCATGCTCTCAATTCTCGACTATTTCGAGAGCTGTGTACGGTACTGAGAATGATGAACAGTTTGAACGGTTGCTGATGCACACAGAAGTCAGATGGCTCTCTAAAGGAGATTGTCTGAGACGCTTTTATGCTCTTTTTGAAACTGTGGTAGAATTCTTCAAAGATTCGCATGCTTCGCTCAGTACAGAACTAACGAATATCAGGCATGACATTGCATATTTGTCAGATTTATTCACAAAGTTTAACGAAATAAATGTACAACTGCAAGGAAATGATATTAATCTTATAAAAGTCAAATCTGTCGTCTCCACGTTTCTGGCCAAATTAGCGCTATTCAAATGTAATATTGGCCGTCGCAAGTTAATCCAATTTCCCAGCCTCTTAGAGTTGCAAGAGAAAGACAAAATACCAGAGGATAATCTTCAAGTATATTGTGCACACCTAGATATGCTGCATAAAGACATGTCTCAGAGGTTTCAGGATCTTCTTTTGATCACGATTCCAGACTGGAAAATAAATCCATTCCTGGACACGTGCAGTGAGGAACTAGGACGGGTGGAAGAGGAACTAATATCGCTACAAAATGACGTTGAGCTTAAGCCAATGTTCAAAAAATCATATCAAGACTTTTGGTTGCAGAAAGAAATCTCGGAATGCTACTCTGCAGTGTGGGGAAAGGCTAAGATGTTCTGTATTGCCTTTCCAACATCGTATTTAGTAGAGCATGATTTCAACGCGGTTGTCAAACTACTTTCGAAGCAGAGAAACAGACTGCAGATTAATGAACGTGTGGATCTGATACTCCCTTCTAAGTAACTTTCAGCCTGATGTTGAGAAGCTGATATCACTACACCAGGCACATCCATCTCACTTAAGTTAAAAATGAAGTAAGTTTGTTACTAACTTACTATCGCATACTGCTGATTGTTTTGCTGCATTAAGTAATTAAGTTTTTCTTTTTAAATTAAGTTAATAAATAAGCGTATCTGTAGCTTTATATTAGAATGTGATAAATTGAGCAATTAGTTGTTACTGTTTTAACAGTTGCGGTTTTTTTTTTCACTCTTTACAATTTTTTTATGTACTGTGGGGAAATGCAGGGGACGCTGGGGAAATACTCTGGGAGTCAAGGGGGCGGTGACCCAAAAAAGTTTGGGAAACACTGCTGTATCTCCTTCTGATAGTACTCTGTTCCTCTTCAAACGTTACACTTTTATCAGACTGATGACACAAACCAGCTAAGTACTTGTTAAACAAGAAAGAAAGAAAGAGTAGAAAGAAATAAAGAAAGGAGGACATCAGACAACAGTAAGGTGGGATTTAGGGCCATCTGAATTACGCCATAGCCTCGACCTGAGAATGAACGTGTTACGAGAGAAGACCAACTAAGCACTCCAAACAAATGTGTTGTCACCGGGAATAACTACTTTTTCGATTTACCCTTTCAATCATAGACAACATGTTTCTGCTTTGTACTGTTATATTTTACACAGTACTGCATGGTTATTGACTAGCGACTTCCTGTTTTTAAATTGTTATTTTTCTCTCTCTTGTCCAACTAATTTTTATGAAAATAAACATAGAAGTAAAGGGAATCAACTATCATTTTATTTTACAAATTGCCGTGTTAATTGTTGTTGTTATTGATCTAGCTGCGCTTGGGCTATCACCCTTCGGCCCAATACCATGTAGTTGTTGTGTTTCTCCGTACAAGGTGGTTAGCTTATCTGGCTTCGGAGGAAGGAGCATTTTCCTAACATCATCGTGTGCTGGGCACTCAAAGAGGTGGTGGTCAAGGGGTTTCGTAGGGGTAGTTCTCTGGAGAGTGCTGTGGTTGGATTCTGTTTTAGTGACTGATGAGTGGTATATGTTGTGATGTGAGTTCAACGTGAGATCCATTGTCCAACACATGACTTTATAGCAGGCAACAATTTTTGTTCTCTCCTGTGAAGTCAGTTAATTGGACAATCTCGATTTTATTTTGTTTTCTTTCTGGAAATAAAATTGTTTTTTAAAAATAATAAACAAATAAAAATAAATAAAACGTATTACTCAAATCAGAGTTATTGTGCCTTGTTTTAAAATTAGCTTCTTGTGTAGCGAATTAATCAGTGTTTTTTTACCCTTTAGAGGTCCTGTACACTTTACAGCATCTTAACAAGCCTCACACCCCTTTACAGCATCTTAAGAAGCCTCACACCCCTTTACAGCATCTTAAGAAGCCTCACATCCCTTTACAGCATCTTAAGAAGCCTCACACTCCTTTACAGCATTCTAAGAAGCCTCACACCCCTTTACAGCACCTTAAGACGCCTCACAACCTTATACACTATTTAAGAAGCCTCACACCCCTTTACAGCACCTTAAGACGCCTCACACCCCTCTACAGCATCTTAAGAAGCCTCACACCCCTTTACAGCACCTTAAGACGCCTCACACCCCTATACACTATTTAAGAAGCCTCACACCCCTTTACAGCATCCTAAGAAGCCTCACACTCCTTTATCATCTAACTTACAAAACGTACCAGAAATGATAAAAAGAGATGGAAGTTTATTTTGAGAAAATGTTATTTACAAAATATGACTAAGGTTCGGTATCTAATTTTAGTTGTCAATGTTCTATTTTCTACAAATACATCTGAGATCTGTGCATTATATAGTGTTTATGATGATTCGTGTTCTAACATATCTGGCATGTCTCAAACGTCCAGAAGGTGAGTCTCACACCCACAGAAGGTGAGTCTCACACCCCCAGAAGGTGAGTCTCACACCCCCAGAAGGTGAGTCTCACACCCCCAGATGGTGACTCACACCCCTAGAAGGTGAGTCTCACACCCCCAGAAGGTGAGTCTCACACCCCCAGAAGGTGAGTCTCGCACCCCCAGAAGGTGAGTCTCGAACCCCCAGAAGGTGAGTCTCGCACCCCCAGAAGGCAAGTCTATCACCACCAGAAGGTGAGTCTCTCACCCCCAGAGGTGCATGAACCGCTGGGTAAGAAGCACTACAATAGATACACGTGAGGATATCAATATTCAAACACAGAAAGTCATTTTTTAATCACGTGATCTTCTTCTCCTTTGGTCCTTGGTCACTGACTGACAAAGCAATTACACTATAGGGGGAGATAATACTTGTATGGTGAATAACAACAAATGTAACATCTACGCAGTTTCTTCTTAGATCATTGGCCACTGACTGACAAAGCAATTACACTATAGATGGAGATAACACTTCTATGGTGAATAACAACAAATGTAACATCTAAGCAGTTTCTTCTTAGATCATTGGACACTGACTGACAAAGCAATTACACTATAGATGGAGATAATACTTTTATGGTGAATAACAACAAATGTAACATCTAAGCAGTTTCTTCTTAGATCCTTGGCCACTGACTGACAAAGCAATTACATTATAGATGGAGATAATACTTCTATGGTGAATAACAACAAATGTAACATCTAAGCAGTTTTTTCTTAGATCCTTGGCCATTGACTGACAAAGCAATTACACTATAGATGGATATAACACTTCTGTGGTGAATAACAACAAATGTAACATCTAAGCAGTTTCTTCTTAGATCCTTGGCCACTGACTGACAAAGCAATTACACTATAGATGGAGATAATACTTCTATGGTGAATAATAACAAATGTAACATCTAAGCAGTTTTTTTGTAGATCATTGGCAACTGACTGACAAAGCAATTGCACTATAGATGGAGATAATACTTCTATGGTGAATAACAACACATGTAACATCTAAGCAGTTTCTTCTTAGATCCTTGGCCACTGACTGACAAAGCAATTACACTATAGATGGAGATAATACTTCTATGGTGAATAACAACAAATGTAACATCAAAGCAGTTTCTTCTTAGATCCTTGCCCACTGACTGACAAAGCAATTACACTATAGATAGAGATAATAATTCTATGGTGAATAACAACAAATGTAACATCTAAGCAGTTTCTTCTTAGATCCTTGGCCACTGACTGACAAAGCAATTACACTATAGATTGAGATAATACCTTACCTGTCAACTTGTACGAATTTTTCGTACAATGTACGGATTTTTGATACTTTTAGCAGTGTACGGCCGTACAGACTCGTTGTACGGATTTTTCTCCCCGCAAAAAAAAAAAAAAAAATTTTTTTTTTTTTTTAAATTTTTTTTTTTTTTTTTTTTTTAAATTCTAAAAATATTTTCCAACCCAAGTTTTTTAAAATTTTAAATCAGAAAATATTTTCTAGCCCAGGTTTTT
The DNA here is from genome assembly GCA_024509875.1 of Oreohelix idahoensis. Lineage (NCBI taxonomy): Eukaryota > Metazoa > Mollusca > Gastropoda > Stylommatophora > Oreohelicidae > Oreohelix > Oreohelix idahoensis. The sequence continues at coordinate 193,995 of JAMPIV010000539.1, forward strand.
ATTTAACCATTCTTTTTATTTTTAATTCCGGGAATCTCGGCGTCCGTTTTTAAACTGAGGTCTCTCCCAGCAACCAATCAAATCCTTTCATTCCCAACAATTCGGCAAAAACTTTGAATTCGGCCTCAAACGCTTTTGGTTTTCAGCGTAACATGGCGTATTTTTAAAGTTACCTGTTATCAACGACCACGTTTGCATGCCACCACACTTCGACGCCATTTCGTTTAAAAAAGCTAAGTACTTATAACTTGGTTAAATATTGCTGTTGTTTTGCTTTGTTGCAATTTAATCGCTGTCCTAATCTTTCCAGTTATATCTTGCCCTTCAATATATTTCCGTTAAATTGTCATAATATTCTGTGTAGGCCCTACATAACTAGAAAAAAAAAGTTTGTTTGCGTTGAGTAGGCCTACTTTATTCCAGCACTCAAGATTAGCTGCTTTATTTTTTAATAAAGTGGCAATCTGTTATCACTTTAAGCTACCAACTCGTAAATAATAATTTTGTAAATTTTTGGTGGTACGTTTTTTTCTTCCTAGATTTGATATTCTGTTCATAATTTTGTTTATAATTTTTTTTTTTTTTTTTTTTTTTGCTGTTAGCCGTTTGCTTTGTTCGTAGTATTTTTTAATCATTCTCTTCGTCTACAAAGATTATTAGTTGAAATATTTCATCCACTGAATGATGGCTGAGCCTAATTCAAAGAAACAAAACCTTGCAGGTCATGGTAAGTTTCAGGTCGAATGGGTTAAACTCTTCCCTGGCATTGTAGATGCATCCAAGTTAGGATCAACCCATGCTTTTTGTAGATTATGCAGCAAAGATATTAAAGTAGTAGCTTCAGGATTATCAAAACGACGAAAGGCTTATAAGGAGTTCCAACTATTCACAGAAGCAGATGACCTGAATATTCTTAAACATTGTCAGACTCGCTGGCTGTCATTGCAGAAGGTAGTGGATAGAATTATTAACCAGTATACAGCTCTCTCATCTTATTTTGAAAGCCACAATGATGTTGAAAAGCCTGGCAGAGTCCAAAACATCCATAAACTTTTAAAAGCACCACTAACCCAGCTGACCCTTCGTTTTCTGAGTTTCATTCTGCCACTGTTAAATGAGTTTAATAAACTCTTTCAAACAGATGAGTCGCAGATTGGTGGCATGATGGAGGAGATGGACAGATTGCTTAGAAAATTTTTAGTTAAATTTGTGGAGATGAAGTATGTTAAATAGGTTGTTGACTTGAGGCATATCAAATTTAGTGATCGTGGGGTGCAGCATGATGACAGCATACTGGCAATTGGCCTCTCGAACAGAGCATTTATCGAAGAAATGGAGCTTGATAGTGGAGTAAAGAGTTCATTTTTTGAGGATGTCAGAAATTTTTACACATCAGTGGTTAAAAAAATTACTGATGAATTTCCCTTTGACAACCAGGTTCTAAAGGACTTAAAAGTGCTAGATCCAAGCACTAAAGATAATCTCAGGTATTGTGGTAAAGTGGGATGATATAAATATTTATAGGGGACTTAGTGTATTGACTGAGATCAGCTGTGAAGGTATCTGTATCTAATAGGTGTAGTGTTTTACAGATAACCTTACTTGCTACCACATTTATACCTCAGTCAGAATTATTCTGGAATATTGTGATGACTACGTTGAATGTCTAGGGTTATGTAAATGATGAAGTGTAAGTCTCAACAACAACAGACAGATACACAATTTAATTTATTCCACCACACTTGACAACACTGTGACACTCACACATATTTAACACTCTATAAGACTATCTTAAATGAGTCACTGGTAAAGTTTCAAATATATATGTATTAATTACTTTCACTAATATATATATCCTGATTCAACTACACAGTGAACCAGGAATCACAATCAAATGTAATCACAATTTATATGTACATAATTTATAAATATAATCCTTGTAGTGACATATTGTAATAGTATTATCCTATGTGTGTCAGTTGTGTAGTAGTACTATGAGGTAATACTGGTTTTGTTTTTCAAGCTATGTTGTTATTTGTCATCATGACTTCAAGTGTTTGTTTATCTTGGAAATAATATGGGGAAAAGTTCCCAGTTCCTATCAATTTAAACAATGTATTGTCCTGTTGCTTTAGTAAGTTTATTTGAAAAATGTGGTGCTGACCTGACGCTCCTAATTGACTATATTGGCAGGTCTAACCAATCGAGCCATGTTTACACAAGCGTTTGAAAAAAAGTACCCTTCCTTCCGTCTCCCCTAACAACAAAAGATAGTATTTATAGTCCGACTAATCGTGTTTAGCCTTACATTTACTTCTATCCAATCAAATAGGATTTTACATGGTGGCCCATTTCCCGTAAAATAGTGGTTTCAAAACATGCCACTGTGCGATTATTATTTGGTGTTGTCTGACACCCTCACTATTTCTTTTGGCTATAATTTGTTAATTCCTAGATTATTTGCGTAACACTTAACATATTATTTGTCAGCAAGTCCTAAGGAACCCAAATATACAAATTTAAGGGAGCTAAGTGGCTGCGTTCAAAATATGTATTTTCTAGGATAGTCGTGTATTTGTTTTTTTATTTTTTATGTTTAGAACCGCCACCTGTCCTGCTGTACTGTCAGACTAATGTCAGGATTTTAGACATAAAACAGTAGAATGTCATGTTTCCTAATAAGCGTTTTGTAAGTTTTTAAAACCTAACTCTCGTATGGGTAATGTTTTTTATCACTGTCCCTTTGAAAAAAAGCTAGTGCTTCATGCCTTTCGCGCGGAGAGGGTGGCGTTAGTTTTATATCGCAAGACGCGTGCTAGCGTTGCATGCGTTCCTCCGTTCAGCCCTTTCTCTCTATCTATTCTACGTCCATCTGTCTTTTCGTTACGCAGTGTATAAAATGAAATTAATGGAAGTATTAATTTAGGTCATTAATCTGCTTGCGTATCTCAAGGCTTTTCTTAGAAAGGCAGTACACGTGTTATTGTAGAAAGCGTGTATTGATATAGTAGTGTTGTAGCCGTTTATGGTACTTGGATTGGTCTTCATAACGCGAATGGTAATATGAAACAAAATGTCAATAAACTGTTCTGTGAAAACGAACTACAACAGGTAGTGTTTAAACTGTTCACTCGATGGTAGTACACAAGTCGGTTTACTGTACATATAGTTTATTCAACATGGCACATACGAAGGAACGAGACGATCATAGTTACAGATTATAGGTACAAAATGTCATACTTTGAAGTTGCTGATAATACTCTCAGCTTCTTAGTGATTCTTCAAGAATTAAGTCCTATAAACATCCACAGCAATATATTCAGGTTAGAGTTCTGAATCGGCTAACCTCTCTTTACATCCATGCCACGACTTTGGCATAGAAGAATGTACGGCATATAAAATATGAAGCATACGAATAAATAAACTGGCTTACACGTAGGTATTATTCCTCTACGGTAATCTTATATGACCACCGACTCCGTCTGTCCATTCTAGGAAATTACATGCTAAGATGACTTCCCGCTAGACTACAACTGGGAGCGGCCTGATACTTTAGTTTACGGCAATAAATATACAAATATAACCGGGGCGACACTTACATGATCCTTTCATCATTGGCTTCGTCAAGAATACCAATTGAATCAATATAACATACTGGCTTATACAAAACTGCCAGAAGATTCCAATAATATATATCTCGGACATAACAAAGTCCGCACTGCCCCGTTCAAAACATGACGTCACCATCCCCAAACTAGGTTACCCGTGCGTCCAAAGCAACTCACACTGCACGTTGTCGAACGCACACGTAAAATATGCTGGTGCGTACATTTGAAGGACCGAAATCGTAATAAACGTAACAAAATGAAACGTTACAAAATATAGAAAAAAGGGGGATTTTTGTACGCCATTGTGACAGCACTGTTCTCTTACCAGTTCTTCTTTCCTTTTATTGAATTTATGTGTTAGGCTTTACATTTACCTGATAATTTATATATGTGGATTAGAATTTCTCACGACAGGTATCCAAACATCTGAGAAAGCCCACAAATGCAATTCTGCAAAGTGCTAAAAGTGCATGTGTTGATTATAATACAAAACACTGTACATCGAAAGAACAGTGTACATCATGATCACTTAGTTTTTTTATATGTAAAGAACAGTTTGAGGCTATTAGCATGTTTTATATCACAATAATTCAAATGCTAATAGATTTGTATATGTCATTTCTCATTTTAAAACTGTATTGCGTATAATTTATTAATATATTTTTTGCGTAAGGATTTTTGGGTGTTTGTAAGGATTTTTTTGGTCCGGCGTACAGATTTTTGTCTCAGGAGGTTGACATGTATGTAATACTTCAATGGTGAATAACAACAAATGTAACATCTAAGTAGGTACCACAAAGTGCCCGTTTCGAGCTGTTGAAAACGGTTGAAAGTGGAGAAAACTGAGGGAAATTTGTCAAGTTTAAGTCCTCACTGTCCCTTTGCTATTAAGCAGATTGTAATAAAATTTATATCACGATACTCTTTATCTACTTCTCTTTTGAAATGAATTAATTAAAAAAAAAATAAAAGCTATTGAAGTATTTTTTTACTAATAAAAACAAACAGCAACGTTACACGTAGTTTGCCCCAGCGCGCTTCGTACTCTGAACGTTTTCGTCTCACCCCGCTCCATTCAAATAAGGGTCTCTCAACCGCCAAACCACTAATTTGCACACTGATTTCACAACTTTTAGGATGAAAAGTGTATCTTTAGTTTTATATATTGCAAACTGTAGAAAATAAAGTGTAAAACGTCGATATCTCGAAGTGAAGTTGAAATTTTACCAAATTTGACATTTTAAATGGTGTTAAAATTCTTTGCAATGTTTGAAAAGATTTGGGAGCCATTTTCCTTTATTCTTGTGAAATTTTAAAGTATTCTGATATTTGGCGGTCGAGAGAATTGACTTTGAGTAAGTTCTGTATCGCTCAAGTTAGGCCTAGAATTTTAGCGAAGGATGGAGAGCGAGGCTGTTCCACTGGCCGTGATAACTCCCGATATCGATCAAGATCGGGACGCCACTTATATTGGCTCATGTTCAAACATCATCACATCTTCTGATTTGAGGTTGACTATACTTAAGTATATCACCTATTAACAATATATTGAACTTTGTGATAAGAGGTTTTGATGTTACTAATTAAAGGATATCCTAGACAAATAGATGTATCAGAGGATACCAGGATAGTGCCAGATAAGAAACTAGTCTTATAAGAAATACCCCCTTCTCTGAAAAGAGCAAGGGTGTATAGACAATCAAGGTGAGGTCCAGCTATGTAAGTTCCCAGAGTAAGGAATGATGATGATGAAGTTCTCTGGGTCTCTATCGGCTACCCCTTGAGATCTCACCAAGAGTAGGTTATCTGTGTGGTGTTAGTTGGCAAAGTGTCTAGGGTAATGTATTCTAACAGTTACGAATTTTAAAACAGAACTTTAACTTTAATGAAATTTAAGTAAGCAAGACTGTCTGAAATTTTATATACAATTTAATGTTCCTGTACCTCAATCTTGTTGGGTCAGGAATTCTCAAAATCAAGAAAAGGTTATTTACATAATAAAATAAATATTTTGGAACCTGTCCCATTTCTGTAAAAGATGTCACTGGAATGACTACACCCACAGTCCTTGTTCCTAAGATTGATACTACCACTAATCCTACACTGTAAGGTCTGCTATTGTCATCACTCCAAGATGGTAAGCTTTATTTGGTGAAATTAGGTTTTGGATGAGTTGACATTTGCCTTCTTAAAGGACTTATCTTTATACAGTTACTGCTGCTGTTCTTGATCCAGTATAGTCAGGATCACCAACGTTGTGACTCTTGGCTAAAGATAACTGGTCTAGCTCCAAGTTTTAGGATGAGCACTCAACTCCCATACGTTCTTCGTCTCAGGTTACTGCAGCAACGAGGTAACTTCGTAATACAACCTGGAATAAGAAGGACAATCCATCCCATGTAGAGCCTGTCTCTAACAATTTCACCCCTAATCAATATTAAAACTTACCTCGGTCAGCCATTTGTGCTAACAAGTCGCACCAGACCTTAAATTCCGTTGTCTACAATCAGTTTTGTGTAATCATTCTTCTTCAGTGTTGATTAACGTTAATGTCCCTCATTCATGTCTTCCATACAATAATCATGGTGGGTACAATAAAGCATGTGACCTGTTGATTACTTCATTCTAACCTTCCCTATAGGTTTTCACATGTTATTTAAACAGTGTGTAACTCCAAAAGAAAATATCAATTTATTAATACTACACTTACAGTCGCAAATTTGTGTTGCCAATTTGCAAACATTTTACACACACATTTTTCACTCCGAATAAGCCTGCTCTATACACATTCATACTTAGGTCGTCGTGACATAACACATCCTGTCGGCAGTATCCGAAAAATATGGCACACATAGCCTGTTAATAAAATATACCAATAAAATTATCTGTCTTACCCTCAAGTAAAGAAATTCACACACACAAGCTGACAGGCCGTAAAAAGGTTCTAGCACTGAGCTCGCAGTTCATTCGGCAAAGGTTTTGTCCTTCTGTCTCTTTTAGTAAATGTCAGCTCGGCATGGATTTTTAGTTTTCAATGGCGGAACTTACAAGAAGTTGTTACTTTTTATCAAACTACGCCAAACCAATCAGAGGACGAGTCAAAAAGTTAACTATTTTTTTGAGACTATAAACTTGAGCAGTTCTAAGCGTGTTTGTCTAATCTGACCAAATTTTATTATTATATATTTTAGTTATGTGTGGACCGATTTTAATTATTAAAAGTGATAATTAAACGGCCAATTTCTCTCTATCGTTCTATATAGTTTTCCTTTAGTTAGTCCTTTGCATTTCCATCTGGGTAATTTTTAAGTAATTAAATGTGACCTTACCCTGATATGAAAATATCACTAAATTAAATTTTTCTAAGTTAAGATAATTTTATTATGAGGGAATCTTTATGTTTATGTGTTAAGCAATATCAGCGCTATAATTCAAGATATCCCTTTCATTTTAATTATCTTTAGTTATTAAGAAATAAATTATCTAAGTTCAGTCAAAAACACAAAATAGGCATTATTTCCACGTCAACCAAAATTTTTCTTGTCCCTACAAGAAAAGGAAACGATTTGATTGGTTGTTAAATTGGTACTATGCTCTTCGATAAATTTTGGGGTGGGTGGTAAATTTTGACTTGTGTCGTGCAAAATATTCAAATACACTAGATAAATTGTCGGCTGTAAATTTGACTGGGCCCTCAGACAAATTTCAAATACTGTAGTTTTTATAGATTTAAAAATACGTTATTTAGTTTTTAAGCGGGGAATTTGAGCGTGTTGTTATACAGATTCACTTCACTACACACTTCAAATGTAAAATTTACAATAGTTTTAATATTATTTAGCAATTTAACACGATCGCACAGTTTTTGTGTAACATCGTGGATTGAATTGTTATCACCACTTCAGACATTAGCACATCAATCTAATTTTTTCAAGAGCTTGAAAAGCTAAGAAAGTTACCAATTTGAATAAAAAATGCATGTTTTGATTAATTGGTAATTAAATGAAGGTTTCTTTTGCAACATAATAGGGTAAATTATGATCCCAAAAGCGAATGATATCGCAAGGCCCAATGCTAATAGCCGACATATTGAGTCAAGGCTAGGAAACCGGAAAATACCATAACTAAAGTAGCTGATGGTGTACTGAAATGTCCGGACTAGCAGGCACTAGTTGATAGTCTTACCTCGAACATAAATATATATAAACAGCTTTCATGAAATGCACTTTAAATAGTTCAGACTCACGTATTCATGTTAATTAATGTACATCTTAATTTAAGCTGGCTGTGCACTTTTCAAGTTTTAAGGTTAGTCCTGATTTTCAATGCAATACATGTTTATATATATATATATATATATATATATATATATATATATATATATATATATATATATATATATATATATATATATGTATATATATATATATATATATATATATATATATATATATATATATATATATATATATATATATATACAATAATAGTACATGTAATGCTCTATACATGGAAAGAAAATTTCACTTCTAGAATTTTACTGTTGCACTTGCAGATGACTCATACTACGATGGTATAAAAAACCATTTTTTAATGACTGGGAAGGGCCGCCGTCCAAAGGTGCCAGCTGTCACACTGACAAACAAGGTCCTTGCACAACTTAATTATCTTTCTGAACTATTTAAAGTGCATTTCATGAAAGCTGTTTATATATATTTATGTTCGAGGTAAGACTATCAACTAGTGCCTGCTAGTCCGGACATTTCAGTACACCATAGTACAATAGAGCAACTGTTGAGGCTGCAACATGCTGTTAAAACAGGCTTCAAAAGGAATGAAAAGACAGTAGCAATATTCCTTGATGTAGCAAGAGCATATGATGAGTGTTGAAGGGAGGGTGCACTATTTAAGATCAGGAAATTAGTTAACGTAGGCAGAACTTACAATTATTTAAAAAACTTCCTGCAGGATAGATACTTCACAGTACAAATAAACAATGATAGATCTGAGGTGTATGAACAACAGAATGGAATCCCCCAGGGATCAGTAATATCACCATTTATTTTTACGATTTTGGTCAACGACCTAGGCG